>CAJNSZ010000012.1:2002031-2047027 GCA_905329745.1 Rotaria sp. Silwood2
TAAGAAAGAAATAAGACTGGAATAAAAAAATCAAAATACTATAGGTCTTATCTATGCATGAGATGAGTCATTATTTCTATTTCTCAATAGCTGTCGCTATTCTAAATAGTGTTCATTGTAGCGTGTCACCCCCTCTATACGACCATACTCACAATATATAATAAATACCTTTTATTGCATATGAAAAATAAAAACGACTAAAAAATACCAAAACTGAAAAAAATCAAAATTTCATTCTGAAGTTGAGACCAAAGGACTGTAGATATAACAGGTTTGCTGATAATTATTTGTGTGAATGAAATAGCTACTGTGTTTATATTAAAAAAGATCGTTAAATGAAATTAAAATGAATGAAGCTAAGTCATGCAAGACCTGATCAAATCATGAGTGCAATAATGTCCACCTAACTTTGTAAAGTCTTTCCAATATCAAGATATTTATCTAAGAATTGAGTAGGTTATTTATAATGTGTCGACTTTGTTCAGAAAGAATAAAAAGAAAATGGCTAGATGTATTCGACTTTTACTCGAATAAGAAATGCTGTATAAAGCACAAATTTAGACTTTCTAAAAAAAAGAATATCTCATAAAAAGTGAACAATCGTTTTTACAATGTATCTTGAATCGCATTTTTCCGAAAGATATTTACGCTGTACTGAAATGAGGAGTTTTTTGTTGTCGTTGTTAAGTGAAAAAGTAACTTGCGTATCAATCAGCTGATCAAAGTCAGCATGAAAGTGAAAAATAGCCATAGCACTACTTATCACTGCGAGAAATTCACAAACATGTATCAACATGTGTCTAAGCAATTCTATCGATTAGTCGTTTAATTGTTTTTATGGCTTTATTTACACTAGAAACATAAGTTGGCAGTAATTTCGAATTAAATCTACATGCATCTACATTTCGAGTGCCCGATTTACTTTCCGCGGATTTACTTTCCGTTGATTATTTTTAGTTTTAATTGGATTTTTTGAAAACAAAACTACGTTTTTCGCTATCAAGGATTTACTTTCCGTTAATTACATAAAAATGATTTTCCAATTAACGATTTTTTCATGTGATGATTTACTTTCCGTTGATTACTTCGACGAAAAGAAACGAACAGATACATAGTCATATGACTAGTTATCTGCTCATTTCTTTTCGTCGAGCTAATCAACGGAAAGTAAATTATCACACGAAAAAATCGATAATTGGAAAATCATTTTTATGTAATCAACGGAAAGTAAATCCTCAGCGGCAAAAATCGTAATTTCTTTTGAAAAAAATCCAATTAAAACTGAAAATAATCAACGGAAAGTAAATCCGCGGAAAGTAAATCGTGTAAACCCTACATTTGTGAATTAAATGCATCAATCAAAATTGAGAAATGACCACTATAATGTAGTCGAAGTGCATAATTCTAGCACACATTCACGAAACAAAATGTCGCTTTTGTTGTTCGTTGAGGGTTAATGACTAAGGTAATTTGTTAATAAAGTATCTACCGTTCTGACTTATTTCTTTCAACTACAGACTCCTTAGATATTGTAATGTTGCTTATTCTTCTGCTTCAGTCCCTATTCATTTATATTCTATAGTTCATCATATTGGAAACATCTATGTATCGATAATATATGAAATGACTTTATCAAGGCACATTCATCATTTTAATTACTCGATGAAGTTCGTTCTCTATGTATGCATTAAATGTAATTCGTCCTTGAAAGAGAACGGCATTAAATTTGAATTAAATTTGTGACCAATCAAGTATCTTTATTCAGCATTCACTCACTTTCTAGTGTACACAAGACCTATGATTCGCTATCAATTGTCAGCTGTGAAAACAGCTGTTTTAATCATAAACCAGAAGACTGGGGGCTACCTTTTCTTACTACCTTCGTTTTAATTATTTTGATGCTTCAAAAACACGAAGTCTACAAAAATTTGTCTTTTGAAGGCTCTATTTGTCATAAAATGGAGTATACTGCGACAGATTGGGATAAAAATTGTGCCGATTCGGTTTCGATACTTCGACTTCTCGTTTCAATGACTATTGTCTAATTTGTTTTCTTCGAGATAATCACGATACAAAATTTTCTTCTGCACAATCATAACAAATGATATTACTACATAGTACCTTCCCTATAGAGTTCTGATAGTTACCAAAAAAGATGTCAGCAACTGTCCATCGATGGATTATCATTAGTGCTAGCAATAATTAATCATTGCTAGGATCCGTGCGGGTCTCGTTTCATTTTATCGACATAATGAAAATAAAATTCATATATTATTTATTATATTCGGATTATACTTTGGACGAATGAAAGATTACACAGGAAATTGAATAAAATTGGTAATCTTTTCAGATTTTGACGCCTCTAATGAAGTTTCAACGAGAATCAGATGATGTGCCTGTTACGGATTCTTCTCTCTCATATTATTAAACTGAGTTATCAGCGAGATAGCAACGTGATGGTATGACAACAGAACGAAACAAAAGAATAATCTCCCTTCGCATGGAATCGAACCATGCACCTCCTGCTTACCGGGCAGACGTATTAACCACTTTACTAGAAAGGAGTGTGTCTTATTCTGTTTGTTTCGTCTTATGAATGAAGGGGAACACTTCAGTTCATAACAGTGCCGTTCTCGAGACTGTTGCATCCCAAAATATGAACCTTGCATGCATAATTCGAAAACGAAAAAAAAATCTCGACTGATCACTGTAAAGTACTGCGCACCGTAAAAAGACTGATCGTCGTCGATGATGAATAAAATGATACCAGGATCAATGTTTGGTTCGTGTTCAATGATAAGAATGTGTTGAGATGTCCAGCTGTTTGCATAGTGCTTGTGTATAAGCATATGAATGAATACCAGCGAATGAATAAGTATCAACCTTGCAACGCTGTATTCAATTTCATTTCTATATAATATCTAAGGCAGTACCGATGAAAATAAATTGCCACATAAAAGCAGCAAAGAGAATAATAAAATATTGATTGTAATAATAATTTTGACTATCAAGGCGATGTAATGAATCATGCATAAACAAAATAAATGGATAACGTGATACGTTATACCTGTATATAAAGAAATCGAACACATGCCATATACAATATAACAAGCATAGAAAAAAGGAAAACAAATTGACTGATTGATTCTTGTCATGGTTGCCTGTGTCGAAAGTAATTGAAAATGAGAGTGAATACAAAATGATAGAGAATCGTCATGCATAATGTTGGTGTCGAACGACATAGATCAAACTATATCATTTACAGGATGCTTTAAAATATTTTTTTCGGGTGGTAACGCTGTGACTTCAATTAACATCAACAACAAATTTTACACTAAATGAAAGTGCGTCGAAAATGATGCTCACCAATTGTAAACAGTAAGCGTAAGAGTAAATTCTCATTGTTGAATTCAGAAAATGTCTTAAGTTGTACGCTAAAACATTAAAAAAATGCCATTCATAAGACAGCTCAAACTGAATCTCATTTAAAATGATGAATATCAAAAAGTACTGGACATCTGCCTTAGAAATATTGGAATAATAATAAAAAATGAAGCTGAAAATAATGACTATCCGACACAGAATATAATAATTTTAATCTTAAGTAATATATATCACTTTTTGATATTCATCATTTTACAATAATATTTAGTTAGTTTGACCTGCCTCACGAAAGGAATTTTCTCTGCTAATATGATGGAAAATTTTGGAAATTTTCTGAATTCGACACTGACAACTTGTATAACGCTTACGATTCAGTTTTGTTGAAACCCATTTTCGACGCGCTTTAATTTGATCTAAAATTTATTATTAATGTTATTTGAAATCATAGCGTTATTCATCTAGAAAAATATCTTCATGTACTCTGTATAGTAGTAGAATAATACTTTGCTTACTATTAAGCGACGATGTAGAGAAAAAAATCTTTTATAAGCTTGAAAAGACGGTCGGTGGACTTATACAAACATTGTCTCTGTAGTCTTACAATAAAAACAAGTCAGGTTATAGTATTTTAATATTATGTGAAGTACAAAGAAAGATAGAATATACTTTAGATAAAGACAGCTTCTAGAAAAGAAAAACAAACGCATGATGCGTAATAAATAGTCTACTAATCATCACTCATAATAATTTTAATAACAATAGGTAAAATACGAAAAAAAAAATGTAACACAATAGAAATCTTATGCCAATATTTCATTTCAATACGTTTCGTGTTATTACGTCTAATAAAAGACTAGGTCAAAAATAGGAATGGCTTACAAGACAATAATAGCTTTCGTATACGATTTGATGGTTTTCCTTTACCTACAATTTTGCACGTTTTCATTCGCAAAAACAGCATTCAAAAAATACTCGTTTAAGAATAACAGATATAACTTCTGTTGGATAAAATCAGCAATGCCCTAAAGATTACTATCAATAATTGTAGGTAATCATTTTGTAAAATGTATCCGTGTGAGTAGTTCCATTGACTTATCAGTTGGAAGATTACTTATTTCGTCATCTGTAGTATTGTGTCATCTAGGCAGCAAGCAAAATATTTTTCGATTGAATACTTCGAATTGTTCCTTTTTCACACGAGATAAAATTGAATTTAATGTTCAAAATAGATTGATAGTATGAACAAATATATGCAGAATATGATCTATAGAAAATTTCCTTGGATATCATACACTCGAACAATAATCGTTTGAACTCTAATTTTTGTATGAATTTTTGTCTTGATGTAGTCAAGGTAAAAATTAAAGGCTAATCTAACATGAAGAATAACACTATGATATTTGAATTTCGGAACTTACTCGATGACGCTACTTTCGTAATAAATAACAGGAAGAGTTAGTGATATACGGCGATGAAAAAGAATCCAGAAAGTCTTTGTGAAATTCAAGAACTTGTTTCTGAATAATAGAATGACAATAGAAATCTTAAATCATGTTGATAATTTGTTTGTCAAAAATGTGAAATAAACATGTTTGAGGGTCGGATGGGTGAAGATAAAATGACAATAGCAAGATCATCCGAAAATAATGTTTGAAATAAAGATAAGAAATTAAAGTTAATATATCATAGTAAAAAATGATGAACAACTCTAGAAGAATTCATGAAACATGAGATACACCTTTGAATAATGGAAAACAATTGAATGTACTTCCTATGATTTCTATATAAGCTTAACGTCTGGATAAGTAATGTCGTAACCATGCAACAATGTGAAGAGAACAGTTCAAACGCCTAAACTTGACCCAGAGTCCCTCAAACTACATTTGGTTGAAAGCTGATTTAAAATCTATGAACAGTACAGGTGTAGCTGTGTTTATCATTAATCTTGATTCAATCTGATTAATAATTGATACAATTCAAGTAAACATGTTGGTTCCTGAACGGGAATCGATCTGTTCATCTGGCAGGATACCAGTAGCTGAAACCCATTTATGAAAGGTGCATAATGAACAATTTGCTCATACAGCTTGGAAAAACATGAAAGTAATGAGTTGAAACAATTATCACTTATGTCGACAATTGAAGATTTAATTTTGGACTGTAGTATCATTTTTACTGTATACTGATGTCGAGAAAAACATATATGTTGAGCCATGTAATAAAAAGATGAAGTTATAAACGTGAGATGCACTGGAAGAAGAAGTCTTATTATTTTATTTGAAATAACATCCAACTCTGTAGAATTTTTGTTCTTTAACGATAAGATAGATCTTTTGACGTTAAAAAAGAATTGAGAATGAAAATTATCCAGTTTAAAATTTTGCAATTCTCGATCAACAATGTCATCTTCAGCCTTTATCATTTGTATACATCATTGAAGTATAATAAAGCTTTTATTAATTAAGAATTAAAAAGAAACAAGTGCTCTTCTATCATACGATTATAAGAAAAAAGAAAGAAAATCAATTTAAATAAATTCAAAGAAAAAACAAGTCAATCCTAAAGTTGTGGATTGCATTGTTTTTCAGGTATATTCTCAAGTTGATTATTAAGAATAAGATGAAAAAAAAAATTCAATCCTCGTTGCATATCATTATGTCTTATACGTTCATTATCACCATGAAGACGACTTAAATCATCATAACGATAAACAAATGGAGAAAAACGATATAAATTTTTGGATAAATTTGTATATGATCTACTATCTGTTGCGCCTAACATTAAACCAGGTACAACAATAATTGGTTGACGTTCTTTTTCAAATATTTGACGTATTGTTTCTTCAAGAATACGATATGAATAAATATCTTTACCATATGGTGATATAGGTGATGGTTCCGAACATGAAAGAATATGAGGAACAATACGATCATCATTTATTATACGACGATTATTTTCAAGAATTTTTTTACATGAATCAGCTGGATGAATACGATCTAAATAAAATAAAGATAAGGATTGATTTTTTAAAACAAAGAAAGAAGAAATGGATTATCGAAAACTTTTTAGATAAGATATTTGTTCTACTTTGACTCTCTAGAAAGTCTTTTCAAAGAATCAAAAGCTATGATTTTGTGTTGTTTTCGAATATAAGGTTATAAATTTGGCTCACAAATAAAGATCTCAACTGTCTAATTGCTTTTTCAACTAAATTTAGTGGTCACAGATAACCGACTATGCTAATTCAGAATATCAATATCAGACTGACAGTTTGAACTTCAGAGACTCATATCGCGAAAACCAGTCTTTCCTAGCGAGAATATCTTTTCGTCAAAATCTTTTTTGATCAGACCAGATTGACGAGCACGTCGAGTTCACTATAAGACACTGTTTTTCTCCATGTTGAAACTATCACTGGTGGAACCAGAAACAAAAGTTTTCCTCTCACATACTGATTTTATAAAACAAAATGTTCATCTGTTTTTCTGTAGAAATCAAAAGGGAAAATAAAAGATTATATTTCTGGCTGCCTCAGTAATCATTTCCAAATGGAGAAAGATAGTGTTTCATGATCAACTCGACATGTTCGGCAATCTAGATGGATGGAAAAAGATTTTAATGAAAAAGTTTCTCGTTAGAAAAACTAGTTTTGGAGAAATGAGTCTCTGATGTTCTAACCACCAGTCTCATGTTGATATTCGAAATCAATTTGGTCGATTACGTGTATCTCACTAGATTAGGTAAAAGAAGCGATTAGAGAGTTAGCGACCTTTCCTCGTCAGTTTTTGTTCCATTGTAGTGAAATAATCTTTGAAAAGTCCAACAAATTAATTTAGACGAAAAAGTTTTGTATTTTCACTATTGCGATTTAAAACCAAAAGTTGGAATCTTTATATATATGGGGATGATCAATCTAGCTGAATATTCCAATTTTTTTTGTACGTGTTGCTTTAATAATGCATCAGAAAAATATGATTTTTTTACCAGTTATAGTATTCATAAAATGCTGATCATCTACCAAGACCATGAGACTGTATCTTGTTTAAAACCAAAACAATTAAGTGTCTTCAAAAAAATCTTTTATTATTTAGGAACAGACTTTGCGAAGAACTTGATTACTTTGATTTGAATCAAAACGTAGACTCCTTATTCTTGGCAGATGATCAGCTTTGTACGAGTACTCCAACTAGTAAAAAAATCATATTTTTCTGATATATGATAGTAGCTACATGTACAGAAAAAGAATTGGGGTATTCGGCCAGACTGATCACTCCCAAATATATATAAACTTGCATATCAAAACCCACCGTAAAAAATACATTATTTGAAGTTCTTTGTTGTCTTTTGATACAGCACCTCAATTTTTGTTCTTCCTAAATATTCATTTTTGAAACATGCTTGTAGTCTCACTTGAGTAAATTCTGCAGCTTGGATCAGCATCATATTTTGTAGAGAAGTATGCGTTCGACAAAATGGTCGACTCGGACAAGTTTTAGCATGCTAGCAAAGGGACATTGAGAATAGACAACAGTCTGTTCGCTCACCATTATAAATAACTTGTCAGGTGTTTCAAAAATTTTCTGATTACTCTTCAACAAAATAGACAGAACATTTCTAAATGCATATTCAAATTTTGGTCGCAACCTACAGCTTTTGAGTCATCGAGAATATTTTCTAGTGACTGAGAAGCAAACAATCATCTTGTCTAGAAACTCTCAAATCACTTGTTACTTTTCTGTTTTTAGTTTTTCTTCTTACGATTAACAGTAGCTGAAGCTGATGTTGGTAAAATATTCTCTTTTTCTCCACCAGAAATAAGGGTTACTGCTGTTGTTGTACGTTGTAAAGCATCCGTTGCTGGTTTTTGACTTAAAACCCATTGAACAGCAGATCCAAATAACCAAATATTACTCAAAACTAATCGTAATGGAAAATTTAAATGAGGTGTTATACCATGTAAAAAACTTAGTTCAGGCCCACGACCAAATTGTGATGGTTGTGGTGTACTTTCAAGTTTATCAACAGCACGAGCTAATATTCCAATAGCTGTCGGTGTTGATGGCATACTTGAATGACCTGGTGCAATACTAATACGATATTCAATACTCGCGTAACCTTTTTCAGCGACAGCAATTATAGCAATTGGATTATTAACAGTTGGAAATGCTTCTTCAACAATAACTGTTCCTTCATCAAGTACAAATTCAAATTGACCATTATGACCAAATGGTTGTTGTGCGAGATAACGAGCAATACCTTTAGCTCCTGATTTACCAACTTCTTCATCATGTGTTAATGCCACATAAAATGTTCGCGATGGTTGTCCATATATATTCAAATATTCCTATTCAGAAAAGCTAATGAAATTTAATATAAAAAAAAATTTAATTATATATTTGAGCCGTGGATTTATTTTATCGATTACAATATGCATACATCACAATGAATTACTAGCGTTTTTGACAAATTATACATGTATCCTACCTTAAGAGCTTCCATCATAGTGAATAAATTTCCTCTACAATTATTTATAAGAAAAAAAAAACTTGAAAAAATGGTTCACCTTCAATATTACTTATCGTCGAGTGTACCACGTGCATAAATAAAGTCTTCATCTGAATGAGCATCAAAAGGCGGATATTTCCAACGGGTTACATTTCCAGCTGGTACAACATCCATATGAGCAGAAAAAAGAAATGGTTTTAAATTTGGATTTTTTCCTTGAATAGAATATAATAATGAATATTTTGCGATATTATGTAATTGAACAAATTTTGAATATTTTAGTATTAAATCCTCATAATGTCTTTTTATAAAATCTCTACATTTTGCTATTTCCTTAAAATTTTGTTTATTGACTTCGTAGGATATTGTTTGAAATTGAAGTAATTTTTGAAATATTTGAAGACGCTGTTGATCAAATTTCAAAGAGTGCCTGTCAATTGATGATGAACATGGTTCAAATATAGCTTTATCTGGTGTAAATACTACATATGCACGATAGAGAAGAATACATAAAAATATTGAAAATACAATTAAAATTGTATTCCAAAACATATCTTCAATAAAAAAAAAAGCATATATAAATAGTTTTTTTCAGATGATCAAGACTTATTGCTATAATCAATCGCATACGGAATTAATACACGAGTTCAACATCTGAGAAAAAATAATATTGAGAATTTTTTTACAGCAAAATGTAAAGTGAATACTATTTGACGTATTATATATGTTCTATCATTATCTGCATGCGAACTAAGGGTCAAATAGGTTAATCAGAATATAGGATTTTCGACTTCTATTCGATCAAGTATGGGGAAAAAAGTCATCAATACTTTATACAGTTGTTTATCCATGTGAATCAAAATAAAAATGTATCATTGTATGCTTAATGAATATTGTTTATCTTAATAAGTGTAAGCTGATTTATATTAGATAGAGATTAGTTTTTATCTTCAAAACCAAAATATATTCGAAAATTTCGTTTTCTTTCTTTTCTTTTTTGTCCTATGGATATATCGATCGATAATAGTACATTATTTTTTTCTCCAATTTCTTTCCTTCTTCCAAGCATATAAAATATATTTATATATACATTTCGTTACTCTTGTTTTACTGACTCTTCGTAGTTACTAAAATTACGTACGATAAAGTCATACAATAGACGTATGCAATAACAAACATACATTGTATAATAGCTGCCATTGTCTTTTTAGCCTTCAAAACAATTTAACTTGATGTAAACTTGGTTTTTCATAAACGAATAACGACAATGTAACCAATGCGTGCTATAATTATTCATTATTTCAATTCTTTTTTTTGTCTTTAGTTTTTTATTTTTCATTATTGGATTTTATTGAAAATAGACGAGTAATATGCATATAGAATTTACCATGTGAGACACTTCTATAGGCTAGCCTGTCAGCTGAAAGAAGAATGAAAAGAAAAGAGTGACGGTCGTAAAAAAACGATGCATGTATGTATGTGTGCATATCCACAGAAAAAAAAAAACTTTTGATAGGTTGTATAAATGTTATAGAGGTGAAGTAAGTTGAAAAGAGAATACAACGAGAAAGAGAGAAAAATTATGCTACGCCGCTTTTTCTTTTACTTCTGTAATCGTTGATTCATGAACACAAAAGAGACAGAAAAATTTTTTTTTTTTATTTTGACATGTTAACATAGCGAAGAACATGAGAAGGTCAGAGCATGTAGAAATCGGGCATTAGTGATTTTATTTGGTGAGTCGATGTACTTTTTGTAAATGGTGTATATTTTATAAAAAACGAATAGATTTTCTCGAATCTTTGAAAATAAATAATAGATAATTTATTTCATAAAAAAAAACTCAGAATATGATTTTGTTTTCGTCGTGTTTACTCGCTACAGTTAAACGTGCCTTCAATCAGAGTATTCTCGTTTCGTCGAAAAGTAACAAGTTTAAAGAATATACTTCAAAGCATATCAAAGTCGGTGAGGGTGCGGGTGCGGGTGATGGTGATTTTCGACGAAACGAGAACTAACCCCTTTAATCGTTGTGTTTGCGAATTATAAATAAAAAAATCGTTTTTTTCTGCGTTTACAAATTATATTATTGGAGAAGTAAAGTTATTTATTTACACAATATTTTCATTCATAAGATTTTGTTTAATATTCTATTTTTTTGTTTTAGTTATCTAAATGAACTTATTTATTATTGATAATAATTCTCTATCGTTAATTATCAATCGTATGCCTATTAATTTATTCTAATGGTGAGATATGTAACAATGAAACGTATAACACAAATTCTTGCGTCAATTGTATTCGTTATTACAGTCGTAACTGTTTATTTTGCGTTTGATTTTGCAATAAATACTGCTATTTCAAATAAAGCTTCTTCTCATAAACGTTCTCGTCATGAACATGGCCATCATGGTGGAGATAATCATCCACATGATGATATTAGAATGACAAAAAAACGTTCCATAGTCCCATCAACATTGTCTCATGCAAAGAAATCTAATCGAACAATAAAACATCACAATGATGATGACAGTCAAAATTTTAATAATGAACGTCGTGGCCGTACTGCGAAAGAAAAAACAATATCACCCGTACTTGGTGCTAAACCTGGTCATTTTCATAAAGGTAAAACAGGTGTTAAAGTGAATAAACCACGAAAAATTATTGGAGAAAAACGGAAGCGTTTAACAACAACAACAACCGTGGCCGTTCGAAATAAAGATATACATAATCCTGATCGTAAAGTACATGTTTAATATTTTTAATTCGATACAATAAATGAAATAAAAAAGAAATATATATATAGATCGAAGCCTTTTTTTTTCTTTATTGAATGTTTAATATGAATGACGGAAAACAAAAAAGAACAATAGAAGGCCCAAAACCCGAACTAGATCCTCATTCAACACGAAAAAAAGAAAAGAAGATGAAGAAGAAATGTTCATATTTCTTTATATTGTTGCTAATCGTCATGACTTTCAGAAATATTTGTAGCTTCTAATTTCGATGTTGCTCCAGCAACATTACTCTCGCCAGATGGGCCAGCAAATTCATCTTCAGCATGATTTGTACGTGTTTCAGCTAATTCTCTAAATCTTTTAATAACTTCATCAATTGAAAATTCGCCATGTTGTTTATTATCACGTGTACGAATATTAATTGTTCCATTTGCTTGTTCTGTTTGACCAACAACTAAAAATTCAAGAAAATAAAAATAATAATTCTTATAATTATATGATGAATCGAATATTACCGCCAATAAAATTGTATTGAGAAAGTTGATTTTGACGAATTTTTTTATTTAATGTCGTACCTGGATCTAAATCACAATCAACTTGAAAACCAGCAAGCCAAAGTTTCTTTTGAATTTCTTGAGCATAGGAATCTAACGATGGAAAAACAGGTACAATTGCCATTTGACGTGGCGATAACCAGAAAGGCCTAAGTAAAAATAAATTTTCTTTTTAAGAAGAATTATAGAATATGCCGAATGGCAACTAAAACGACAGAATCATCTATTGAATAAAATTATTCCAAAAGAAATGATATACTGAACTATACAATAGAGATGTGCAAGGTAAACTGTTTTCGTATTCTGAAATTTGATTGAGAAAAATTTTCTAACTTTCACTCTACTCTACCCTGCATAGCTCTACTATACAACGAAAAAGTTCAATATACAACTTTCAATTAGTAGCTTTGCAAAAGTTCTCTGCCTATTAGATAGATTTTAAATTGGAATTCCTTTTAATAAGACTAGTATTTTCATAATGATAAATACATACCATTTTCCACCAAATGATTCTGTAAGAACAGCCATCATACGTTCAATTGAACCTAATATAGCTCGATGAATAATAACTGGCGTTTGAAGTTCACCTTGTTCATTTCTAAATAATAATATATTAAATCCATTTATATTATCCTTTCTTTTTTTTTGTTTTTATATTTACGTTTGATATTGAAGTTGAAAACGTTGAGGTAATTGAAAATCAAGTTGAATTGTTGCACATTGATGAGATCGTTGTAAAGCATCTCGAATTGTAATATCAATTTTTGGCCCATAAAAAGCACCATCACCAGGATCAACTTTCCATCGATAACCAAATGAATTAAGAGCTTCTTCAAGTTGACTTTCAGCTCGATTCCATGTTTCAATTTCACCCAAGAAACTCGAAGGTCGCGTTGATAATTTTAATTCAAATGTAAAACCAAATATACCATAAACATGTTTTAGAAGATCTAAACAACCTTCTATTTCACTTTTTATCTAAATATATAACAAGAATTTAAAATTAATCGATATGAAATTTTGTTTTTGTTAATAAAAATCTCTTACTTGTGATTGAGTACAAAATATATGTGCATCATCTTGTTGAAACCTTCGAACACGTGTAAGACCACTTAATGCTCCTGAAAGTTCATTTCGATGTAAAACACCAAAATCAGCCATACGTAATGGTAATTCACGCCATGAACGAAGACGTGATGCAAACATCACACTTAAAACAAAACAAAAAAACATTTCATCAAAAATTTCTTTTATTTATTTATTTACCAATGTCCTGGACAATTCATTGGTTTAAGTGCATAGGTTTCTTTTTCGATTTCTGTTTTAAACATATTTTCCTATTAAAACAAAAATTAAGAATATTACTAAAATAAATTTTTCTTTGTTTTTTTACTGAATAATGATCCCAATGTCCAGATGCTTTCCATAATTTGGCATTGAAAATATTCGGTGAAATAACTTCTTGATAACCACGTTTACGATATTCACCCTAATTACAAGAAAAAGAAAACAAATTTCAGAATAAAAATAAAACAAATAATTATATAACAAACTCGAATAAATTCAATAAGTTTATTGTAAATATGTGTTCCTTTCGGATGAAAGAAACATGAACCAGGACTAAGTTCATGAAAAAAGAAAAGATCTTGTTCAAGACCAATCTTTCGATGATTTCGTTTAGCTGCTTCTTCTTGAAGATGTTTCCACTCTTTAAGTTGTTTTGCATCAGGAAATGATATTCCATATATACGTTGTAAAGTTTCACGTGATTGATCGCCTTCCCAATATGTTGAAGAATTCTTTATAATAAAAAAGTACTATTTCAAGAACAGAAATCTTTTGCTTTTTGTTTTTACTTTTGTGATTGCAAGAGCTTTAACTTTTCCTGTATGGCGAATATGTGGACCACGACAAAGATCAATCAATGGACCACATCTAAATATTGAAAGATAAATTTTTTGTAATTTATTTTTTAATTCGTTTAAATATTACCGATAAACAGTTGTCGTTGGCGTATGAACTTTTTCATTAAGAATTCGAACTTTAAATGGATTATACTAAATAAAAAAAAAATGGAGTTTATTCATAAAATAATTAAATTGAATTTCTTACTCCAAATAAACGCAATAAATCTTCTTTGGAAATTTCTAAACGTTCAAATGGTTGTTCTTCTTTAACAATTCGTTTCATAACTTTTTCCAATGGATCATAATCAAGACCCGATACCGTTCTATTTTTCAACATAAATAAATATTTACTAATGAAAATTTTTCTTACCGATTTTCAAGATACATATCATAATAAAAACCTTGTTCAATAGGTGGTCCATAACATAAACAACCACCATAACATAATTCCATAGCTTCACCCATAATATGTGCTGTTGAATGCCAAAATACTTGTTTTCCTATTTAGATATATGAGTATAATCATTCGTTAGAGATACGAATTCGAAAAATTAGAATACATGTATCTCGGAATAAGAAATTTTCCTAGAGCTAATTTTTATATGTTATACGTATGGTAAGTTACTCTCGATTCCTTGAAAAAATCAGCGCTAATCATGTTTATCACAATCATATTTACAAACGAAAAAAGGACGATTGACTGTAGATGTTGAAGCAACGTTCCATGAACAAATACAATTAGACAATGGACGAAGACATATTTTAGTGTTCGTAATGATGAAACTACTAATTTTTTTTTATATGGATGTGTGTTATTTATTTATTCGTTAGGATTGCATATTTACATATTTTATTTGTGTTCATGTCGTCTTATTTATCATGATGCGTAATTTTTTTTTGTGCTGAAAGGATACTAGCATGAAAAATAGTAAATTGTAGATATATCTATGCTAAAATAACTTGTTCAGAAAAGTAATTTTTTCGATATAGTCAATATTGAATAATGAATTATACTCAAATAAAAATTACCTTGTTCATCATCAAATTTAATTAATTCTAATGATGAATCTTTTTCCAATGGTCTATCAAGATCCCATAATTCACCATTGACTTTCGCAATAACAGTTGCAGCTGCCAACCCTTGACTGAATATTTAGGAAAAAAAGAAACAGTACATTTGAAAATAATAATTGATCAAATAAACATACCTAATACCCTGTGCAATTTCATTTGGAGTTGTTTTCCATGCTTTACCAGGTAGTTTTTTTCCATCGGGTAAAGTTATTGTGATATCAACTTGTGGCTGTGCAGCAACATAATTTTGATATTTTGTTTTTAATTCCTCCCAGACTTTAATACGATTTGGAATGTAATCTGGTGGTGGATTTAACTGAAAGAATTAAATCAAATAGTTTTTTAAAAAATTTACATTTTAGTTTTCTTACTTCCGTAAGCGTTGACTTTGTTTCTGGTTCAGCCATGTATTTTTGTTGAATTTTTTGCCAAGATTTATTAAGCTAAAAGAAAAAAAAACACTTTCAAAAAGTTAAATAAATAAATATCTAACATACACTAAGCGAAATCGAAAACGATCGAGTTTGTAGACGATGAAATCGACAAATATATGTTGGAAAACGCGGTGTGAAAACTGTAGTGAGCGATCTGAAATAATAGACATATATTATGATCTAATATTCCAAAAAATAATGCTAAAAATATCATGCAAAGAATCTTTCAATGATACTATATATTTAAGGTATTAAGCAACGTAAAAGCTCACGCAAAATTACTTCATCATATTGCATGCATTGATATGAAACATTGCATCATCTATTTCTTTTTGAAAATCAAAGTAAATGGATAAGTTTTTTTTTATTTCGAATATTCGAAGGAAATACTAAAAACAAAAGAAAAAAGTAGAACAGATTCTTTTGTGAACAAGGTCAACTGAGCTGTTCAAACGTCAATGATTTCTCCAAGAAAGAATTAGTTTAGGGTCACCAATCAAACTTTGACCGTGATATTTGGTGACATCTATCTTCATTTGTTACATGAAGCAGCTAGGTAGGTCACTGAGAGTATCAAAACACAAATGAGGTCATATTCTATGTTGCCATTGTTGTCAAAATAATAAATATAAACATATACTAAAACAATGTGATTATACACAAAAGGTAAAACAACAAAAACAAAAGTAAAAATTAACACAATAAAATAAATAAAAACAATGATTTTTCTGAGTTATGATTATTTCTACTTATTCTTGAAAATTATGACGATTTCACATCATGGAATCTATGTATCGGAATGTTAAAATCACATTCTTACTGAGATTTTTTGTTTCATTATAATGCATTATAAAATATTATGCAGTAATTAAGAATGATGATTCATCATCCTCTGCTAATATATGACTTTTCCGACGATTACTTCGTATTTGCCATGCAGTGATCGGTAAACACTGTAAACGGATTATTGTTTGATATTTCCACAGAAGCCAAATAATACCCGCTGTAATACATATGGTTATTTCAATATAATAAGGATCTATAGATGGATGGCAGACACCTCCTAATATACGACAAGTTTTTTCTTCATTCTCTGTTTCACATTGACTACCACCTAATGAACATGTTTTCCATGTTAAATAATCAGCTGCATATAAAGCAGTTGTTGAAATCCAATTAGTACCTGAAAAAACAACAACAAAGATGAAAAATATTTAGATTTTCTTAATTAGTTCATGAAACTTTACCAAGATTTGATAATGTATTAAGTAATGTCATATATGTTCCACCAATTTTAGGATCACTAACTTGAGCAAAAAAAGCCATTTGAGAAACAAACATATTGTAAACAAATATTTGATGTATACCATAAATAATAATAGCTAATGTATAATAATACCAAGGAAATGTTTTATTATAATTTTGAAATGTTGGTGTATAATAAACAAATATAGCCATGATTATACCTAAAATTAATCTATTAAGAAGAAAAAATTATAATTAATAAAAAAAATCAAAAATAAGAAAAGTTTACCGAAATGGATATGATTTAATATAAACATTTAATGGTTTCCTTCCAGTCATATATTTTGATATAAGAAATGGTAAAATAATTTGTAATGGTACTAATGGTATAGCTAATAAAGCTAATGAATCTCTTGCAACACCACGTTCAATTAATTCTAATCCAGTCATTGCATCTGTTGCAGCAAAACCTATCTAAATAATAATTAATAATAAAAAATAATGTATACATGAATTTATTAATATATATTATTAAATATCATACTTTAGCTGTTAATAAAATCAGTGCTATGGATTGTACTGATGATAAACGAAAAACTTTTAGAAGAACTTTATATGTTTCAGTAAGACCAAAATGAGGTTCATTTGGATCATAATTTTCATCAATTTCATGTTTTAATAAAGCAACTAATGTTGTTGATATTAGAAAAATTATTCCCCAGAATAGAAGAAAACCTACGAAAAAAAAAAACACAATTTCATTGAAAGTCATTTATAATTCTTCGGAGAGCTCTTTTTATTATTTTACCAGGTAATGTAATTAATCCAGTTGATTGTAATTCCATATTCAATGGTTGTCGTATATAACTATTTGCAAAATCTTTTGATTCAAATGCAAGAAAAACGACATTACCCAAAAAATATCCAGCGGTTTGACCAACAGAATTACATATACTTGCCCAGCCAACATTTTCTCTATTATAAAAACAAAAATTTCCTTAATAGTAACAAGCACAAAGAGCCCAAATAATGACTTGAATAGAGAAATTTGTTTCCAACAAACATTTAAGAAAAAATACAGTACTCAGAGTATTCACAAAATCCAAAACCTAGTTTTTCAGTCCTCCAAACTCCAAAATAAATTACATGGAGTGATAGAACAACTAGTTCCCTTGAGGATGAGATGTTACCGACATTTTTCGACTGAACTGCATCAATTTTAGGAAGAAGCTCTTTTGTAGCCAAAAATGATCGTACAGAGCCCGTCCTGTTTGTTCGACTTCAAAATTTTCCTGTAAACCAATTGTGTAATCAAAATAAACTTTTATTTTGAGTAATACTGGGAGAAAATTGTTTTTCTTCAAATCTTCATTGAAAAAAAATCGAAATTAAATCTGTATGATCGATGTTTGAAGTCATTGTACATCATTTACCTTGAAAGCATTGAAAGTGCCCAACCATCGACACAAATATCTTGTGTAGCTGCAAGAAATGATAAACCAAAAAAAATTGATGTAAGAAAATAAATATCTAAATTAAAAAATTAAATTTTTAAAACAATAATTATAATATAAAATTAAAACACACGTGGTTGATTATTTATTGATGCTTGTGTTGTCAGTAATATATCATTAATATGATATGAAAGTATAATCATAACTAATCCAATTAAATATTGTACTGGTATAAGCCATGTTTTTCTTCGACCATATCTTTTTATATATAATGCATCGACAATTGGTGCCCAAAGAAGTTTAAGACTAAATGGCCAAAAAGCAAATGAAAATATTGCTTGTTGAGACCAACTGGTACCATATGTTTGAATAATTAAAGGTATTGATGCAGCCATACCAAGTGGAATACCTTGTAATAAATATAGGAATAATAATAGACTTATATTACATTTATCTTTTCTCCAATCGCTTTGTTTAGGCATAGACGGCGTTCCTAATGATGATGGAAGACTAGCAGTGTCAATTGTTGATTGCTCTTCAATAAATAATTGTATTTGATTAGTATCTTTTTTGTTTAGCGTTGATTCTGTTTTCAATCGACACCGAAATTCCATTCTTGAATGATCATTGAAAGAAACGCTTTTTTAACAAAAAACGTATCTTGGTTAATATCTGTCTATTCATTCCTTACCACGTATTCGTCACTGCTATCCAATGAATATTTAATTTGTTCATTTTTATTCAATATCATAATTAGCAGACTTTTAAAAAAATACTTATGATATTTGAAGAAATTGTATAATCGACAAAAATTTATAAAAATGATGAATTTATAAAACCAAATTAGTCGTTTTAATTTATTATATTTTCTGATTGGTTTAGAAATCATCACTATAAATCACAGCGCCCTCTTGCTACTTTTGTTTTGAATTCTACAACAAAAGTGACGTTGTCACGATTTTTTTACCAATTAAACAAATAAAGTTATAAGCGACAGTTATATATTAAATCTGCTGTTAGAAATGAGTCGTATTCTATTGTGTTGTAAATAGTTAATACCTATATTGTATATCATCAACATTTTCGACTGCATGCTGTTCTCCAAAGTGAAACAATATTGCCTACAAATCGAAATTTACCTGTACCTGTCTCTGTCTGAAACAAAGTTACCATATGATAATTATGGTGACAATAGTACAAATGCCTGTATAGGATAATAACAGAGAGTGCCTACGCATTATGACTAAAGTTAAGCAAGGAGTAGTATCCCAATACGAAGAATACCAAATTCGTATACACTCTGTGTTTCATTAAATACGATCGTTTACACGTATGTTTTGCCGTTCTCGGACGTTTTTAAAATTAGAATTGGCGATCATTATTATTAAATTATTGAATGTTTTAATCGATTGTTCCATGCTGTACACATGAAGACGTGATTTAATAATTTTTAAGAGTTAGAGAGTGAGTTTGCACATCACATTATGATTAAATTAGGTCACATTTCTTGAATAATGTGACATAAATGTTTTTTTTGCAGATAGAAATAGTGCATATATGACCAATTATAGATACTTGTATTAATTTTTATGTTATTTTTATGCATATATATAAAACATGCGTTTTATTCCAAACATGAAAAAGAAGGTACAGAATAATATGAATGATGAAAAATCGAAAGATTTTCAATTACAAATTTCTTTTTTTTATAATATTGAAACACAGCATAAAGTCTCCAAAAAAATCAATGTACTATTCTTTTTGGTCACATGCTATTTAGAGAAATTTAGTAATTCGATATATATCAGTATACGATTAGCAAAATTTTTTAACCGACGTACTCAATTATTATTTGAGGTTTTTAAAATAAAGTTTCGAGAGCCATATTAAAGCACAAAAATCAATATACTTATAACAGTACAATGATAAAAATTTAACAAAATTTCTGTTGAAAAACCAGTAATGTTTCATATATAAACTGAACTGTATTAATCAAGTGTTGCGTATTCAGAATCGGTTCAGTTTTGTATTAACATAAAAATCAAATTTTATAAAACAAAAAAACTTAGTTTTATAAAAACGAACTGCTGTCATTTATCAAGTCACCACTCATATTTGTCACCTACTTCACTTAATGCACGTTTATTTCTAGATGTATCTATATCCATATCTTTATTGTATCAATTTAAGGCCAACTAAAGCGAGTTTCTATGAACGTAACTTGTTTTCTAGAAGTTACTAAATAGTTTTTGAAAACCCATGATTAATATTTTTTACGTTTATATGATAGGTAAAATTGAAATTCAGGTAAATTCTAATATTGAATGAACACTCATTAGTCTAAACTGAAATTCCAGTTCTACCTGGGCAAAATGAAAATTCGATTAGAGAGAAATTCATTCAAATAAATCAATTAAAATGTGAATAAAATAACTAGTTTTTTATATTCAATAATATCTTTTCATTTCACTACACAATTTACAGGATAAAACATTACAATCTATTCACCCATATTTGTACAATCATCTCTTTTTGAATGAAATTTTGTCAAACAAAGATTTCCATTTTTTTTACACGAACATCGTGTTGTTGCGCATCCGTCTTTAGAATCGCAAGTGCAACCGTTTGCTGAATTCGATTCAGACATTTTTTTTACTATGATTGTAACACATATATCTATATATATATATATACTATTTCTCGAAATAACCGCCACGATGACAGCTTTCTCTTATCTTTTCATTCCATTTGACTTTTTGGCAAAGCATATGATTGCGTGAATTTTTGTCTAGTCAAATTTTAATTTTGCCCAACTAAAACTTAAGATAGAGTTCTGACGGATGCATATCTAGTTTATATTAACTTAGAATTATAACTGTCTGATAAAAATTAAAATTTCAATCTTAAGCGTAGGTGTGTTTATGTGTGAAAAGGAGACTCACATTCTCTTTTGCTAGTATAGCAAATATTCTCTGATTTGTATCAATGGACAAAGATCATGCATGCAACATTATTCAATGTGGTTCATAATCAATTAGTTCTGTATAAATATGATCCTCAATACTAGGATGTGCCAAATATTTCATGTGTAAATAAATTTGATGCCGTTTGTCTGGTAAAATCCTGGCAAGTATTTTCGATGCTGGTTTCTCATCATATTCACCTCCTTCGAAAATATTACTACGAGATTGTGCGAGTTTCGGAACTGATGGTTGTAGAACGAGCAAAATACATTCATGCATTTTTAAGTACCTTAAAGATTGCTTTTTTTGCAAAAGTATATTGATTTAAATGATAAAATTATCTAAGGAAGTCGATGACAACATCCAATATTCTCAATATTTTCTGTTTAATCTACAGTCAGTAGTAGTTCTTGTTTGAAATATTTATTTGTTTCACATTTTTCTAACCCTTTTTTAACTTTTTGTGTCATATTTACTTGTGATGGAGCCTCATAAGCATCGACTGAAACAAGACCATCTTTATCAATAACAATACAACTTTTTGATTTATATAAAACTTGAATATTATCATCAGATGATGGATAATGATAATGATCGGATCGTTTTTGACGATATCATTGAACAATCACTGAATAGCGTGATGTCTCAAAATAACAAAAATAAGAACATGTGGTACATGTATTAAGTACTTAAAATAACCGTGAACACCATTTTCTTTAAAAAAGTTAACATAAAAAGCAGAGAAAAAGATAATTTTAATGTTAATCACAAATTAAATTAAATTACCAATTTTTATGCATTGTGTAATGGTTTTTTTTCTTGTCAAATACTTCTTTAGCATATTCAAGTAACCTTGCATGTTCAATAGTGTCTTCTGTGGCTAATTAACTTGTATCATGTAGCTTATTTTTACATATTGTTGAATAGTGATACGTTGGTTTTCTGGTTACTCAGATATTACCTTATTGATAAGATATCTTTTTAAAAATGAAATCAGATGCATACAAATAGTTGATTCGAACACTCAAAAAGATACCCTTTCCTACTCGTTTTCTAGAATAAATGATCTCGTTATCTTTACTTTTCAATATATGTATATCATTTTGATTTATTTCATGAATACAAAATAACATCCTAATATTAGGAATGATGAAATACATTGGATTTGTATGCTGTTGTTGCGAAACATATAGCGAAAAAAAACGTTTAAAGTTCAAATCAAACATTCAAAATACTTCATAGATCCTGAAAAGTTTTTCCAATCTTTTATTGAACATTATAAGCTGCTGTGTGTTTTCATATTTTTTTTCTTTTTAGCACATAGCGAACCACATTAATAAGAAATAGTCACCAATCGGTAACTGATAAAAAAAGCTTGTTAGCGCAGCCCCTTTGTGGCTGAAATGGGAAACTCATATATTTCCTATAAGCTAAAATATTCAACAAAATTTAAAACTAGTTGCGGAGGTCTGTAATGGGGAGAAAAGTGGAGAGAAGACGTGAGACTTCGATTTAAAACTTATATTCACTATTTTCTTCGGAAATATTTGTGAATTCTACAAAACGTGCCTATACTTGGTGCACATCAAGAAAAACATTTTTATTTAACAAGTTTGAAATAATTTTCATCAGTATATCTGACGAATCATGGAAAACGTTTGTCATTTAGAAAAAAAAACAGATTTTACAAAATGGCATTTTATTTGGCGACTTATCAATCTTGAAAAATGATAACTCGAAATTGAGATATGATAGAAAACTATTCTGTTGTTAAAAAACAAACAATAAAGTTTTCATACGTTTTTAATTAATAGCTATCCCACGTTTTATCTTTTCATGACTGTATTATGTTTTTTAACAGTACCTATATTATCTGTTGCTCTATCTCAAATTCTGAATGTTCTTCGTACAAACACGACATCGTTTTATCTGCTAACACTTGAAACCATTGCTACCGACCTTGATTTCTCAACAGATCAATATGAAGATAGTATAAAACTTTAGCTCTCTATCAATATAAACTAAGGAGGGTTTGGATGAGCAGATAACAAAGTAAAAATTTATATGCTCAATTATTAATTGTCGATCATATCATAAATAATGTCTTGATAAACTGTAGACTATTATTGTGTTACTTAAGACACTATCTGTGATTTTTCAATGAAAACTCAAACTATTCTCGAATAAAATATCTGTAAGATATAGATTAATTCGAGAAAGTTGGTCATCTTGATTTTGAGTGAGGCATAGCACTGTGTATTTTCGCTCTGAACTATCGTGCTTTAAAACAAACAATTAAACGATAATTATAATAATATAGACTTTATTTAGTATGCAAGATGCGTATACCAAACATAATAAACCAACTGGTGAACCAAGCAGTCCAAAACGAAAAGAGCACCACTACGACAAAACCATAATTAAGTTGCATCTGACTTCATGTAAGCTGTAAATAAACCCACTAAGATAGAAAATAGCGTCGATAAGAGTGTGGACGTGAATGTAATGTTCGTTTCGAACGCACCAACATCGACGCTCTATTTACAGTGACATTTGTAAAAATATAATCAATGATATATGCAACAAAATTTTGACAATGCTTAGAAGCCGAGTTATCCGCTCAGGGATATTGTTTCGGTCGAAGTATAACTTGATAATAAATTCTGCGTGCTCAATTATAAATGTGCTGTATCAATCTAAAGTAGTATATAATCTATTTCTTTTCTCAATATTTAAATGGTATTATAAAAGAATTTCAATGTGAAAACATATAGGTTTTGCAATGCATTTTATTCGTTATTCATTGCTATTTATGTTCAAACTGTTTTCTTCTGGTTTCTCGTAAACAATGTAAGTTTAGAGGTGATGATGAACCATAAAAATCTTTGAGATATTTTTTCATAATGTATGCATCAGCCATTCGAACGAAATAATTTTTTTTAACCGCCTAGTACCTCTTTTCTTAAAGCTGTTATACTGTACGTTATGTGAAAATAGACAAACTCTCTTGGATATTAACCTTGTTTCTAGCTCTGATGCGCAAAGAGATTTATAACCTTCATTCACAGTTCTGCATGTGGTCTCGTAGCCTCAAGAGATAGATTGAACATTCTGTTACGACAAACACCATGTACCATTCAGGAGGTCTACTACGTTCGTACCATTCCTTGTCGTCCATATGCACGCCACCTCACATTCATTGGCCTACTACTACAAACTGCTATGTGTACCACTCAAAGTCATCTGAGGTGTACCTGGTCACATGCGTGCACAATATAGAGCACGAAAAATCGGGAGAATAAGTTGCCACGAGAATGAATTTATTGAGCGCGAAAGAAAACAAATTCATATCTTCTTCTTTGCATAATCAATATTATTTATGATTTTTTTAATACGAGGATGTGTTGATGAAAGCGATTTTTGTAGGATACAAAGTGCTTTCTCCAACAACGAAAATGCTTTCGAGTAGACACCCATGTCGTTATACAACAAACCGATGTAACTGTAGTTAACAGCTAATGAAGGACTATGTTCAAGGAGAGTTTTTCGCTAGATTTCGAGAGCCCTTTCATAAAATAATAAAGAGTTTTTGTGTAGCCCTTGGTGATATTTCACCTGTCCAAGCTTTTCGTTGATGTATGTCCATGCCGTGTTGTTGGGTGTCTGTTTCAGCAGTACAGTATACAATTCTTCTGCCTTTTTGAATTGACCTATTTTCAATAGCAATGCATCCAATCGATGCCAGCCAGTTTCACCTGCAGCTTATTTTCGTATACTGTGTGTGAGTCTTCGAAGTTGTTCATCGTCATCTGACGTAAGTTTGAGGTCCACTTGATAAAGTGAACGATTATTGTCAATTTTTCTGACTTCATCGATTCGAAAAACGGTGTTCATGGAAAAGAGAATTTCTGATTCTCTTTTGTAATAACTCACTTCTCGGTTTGATCCAAAGGGGCTCGATAAAGTGGTTGGATCTATAGACATGTGGGAAAGTATACCCACCATATCGATTTTGCTTAAGGCACCTCGAGCGAATCGAAGGGAGACGTCTCGATTTTCACTGGTCGATAAAAAGTTGTTGAAGCATATAAGTCCACGTTTATTTTTCTCAAGTTTGTCAAAGTCGGCTGTCGATAATTTCTATCCTCTGAAAACCATAAAGGGCTTCGTATGATAAAGAGTGGCCTGTTGGCTGTGTAAACTTTCAATTTTCTGATGCAGATCACAAAGAAACAAGCCCATATTGATGATGGTTTCGCCATCGAGCGTTCGTAGTGCCCAATTCAGTATATTGTCGGTGAAGCATTGACATGTATACCACCAAATGGCCAACGAGGAACAATAAGTAGTTTCAAATTCATCAATAATATTTAATTCCCTCACATTGCTCTGGTACATTTGATGGCAAAACTTGACCAAATCTTTGATGTCTTGTGAGTCATGCTTCATTTCAAGGAGGATTTCCTTGAATATTTGAGAATACATGAATGAGGGTTCTAGCTGATTAAGATTTTCGTTAGAGCTTCCTTCATTTAAGCTAATAATGCTTACTGGCATGCCATCTTGGTTACATTCTTTGACAGTTATTTGCAATGCTTCACAGATGGACTTGATTTCAGTATAAACACCTTTAATTCTGGACCAGTTTTTCGTTCATGCTTCATGCCGTGCTTTGTTGTGGGAGAAGATGTAAACACAATCAAGTTGAGAAACATCGTGGATGAGGGATACCATTCGTTCACCAATAGTATCCACTACAATTAGGAGAGCCTTGACATCATCGACGTCAGTGAGAAAGTCAAAACATTCATCCGATTAGGTGAATGTGTTGGCGTTGTTAACAACACTGCGCACTTATGCGAGTCTGTTTTGATAAACTTGACACTCATGATTAAGATTGCTGTTCAACCACATGAGTACAAAATTTTCAGTTATGCACCGCCTTTCTTGGATGATATGCAGTACTGTCGTATTTGAAATGGGACCCATTGTTGACGTGGAAACTGTTTGCGTGGATTTCTGTTCGCTCATTTTAAAAATAAATTGTCGTTTGGTTCTCAATCGAGAATGATAAAGAAGTATTTGCCATTTAGGCAGAATTCATCTTTTTTTATTTATACAAGCGAAGTCTTATTCTTTCTTTTCCTGTCTTTTATACAACGTCAAATGTGGTGTTCTTTGTTAACATTCAATGATGAACCTGAACTAGTCTCAATTGAAAATACGATTGTGAGCAAAAAACAAGAATGAGAAAAAATCCCACAATATGATTTATTGTATTCTTACTCTTTCCAACTTTAGTGTGTTTTTCAGCTGCACAATGAGTTGAGTGTGTATGTGGGACAAGCCTTTTCTCAATCGATGAGTGTCGAAAGAAGAACGATATTCATTATTTTTTTTCATTGATTGCTTCGAAACAACTTTTTTCTCTTCATGGCAGCAGCGAACGAAAACCTCATTAGTTTGATGGTTTTCATTATTCATGTGACTAGCATCCTGATAATTTGTACAAACTTACAAGAAAAGTTAATTAAATTTTGGTCTCAGTAATATTGAAAAAACAATTTTTACTTGTTAAATATACTAATTAGTACTAATTAACAAATGATTCAAGGCAAATACTCTGTTCCCATTGTAATTTACCACAATAAATATATATTGTAGTTCATATTTGCTGAAGAACTCTTTTCCGCTAATTCTTTTCTCATCTTTATAGAGGATATCGGTGACTCATTAATTTTCCTATAGATTTAGAGAAGAAAAAGTATTAAGAAAATAAACAAAACAACACGTATACAACTTTTCAAACAAAATAAACAAATTGATTTCCATTTTCCCAAGTGTAGAATACTTGTGAAAAAAGTTTTTTTATGTCATTTCAGAGACAATCAAGATTTCTTTGTTTATTGACATATAATGGAACAGTCTTCACACAAAAATAGTTATAGAAAATTTAATTTTTGAATTTAGTTACAAAACTAAATAGTACGTCTCATCTTACTGTTTAAACATAGCCCAGTAGAATATAATATTCAACGAGATGAATATCGTCTCTATCAGTGTGATTCATTTAATATCAAACCAACAAAAAGTTGGTTCACACGGTTGAAATCTGATGGAACAATATCGATTTCCTGTGAACAAAGGAAACCATGATTTTTCAAAACTACAGAAAAAAATTAAGCTAATTTAGGGACAAACTATTTTTTGTAACACTAGCGATCATGAAACGCAGATATACTGAATTTTGACCTGAAAAGTTATGTATATGATATGTTTTAAGTATTTTTTTCATTTACTTTTCCTGTTCTAAATTCATAGTAAAAAATAATGTGTAACTTTATACAGAATTGAAAGCTGAATCTTTTTCAATGGAAAGTTTAATGTGAACAGTTGAAAACTGACAATGCTATTGACGAAATACCGAGTCAGTCATGGAATCCGCCTCCCCCTCCATTAGTTGTTCAATTATATTATATTCATAAGAAAAATTTGCAAAGTATTTTGTAATGAAACGAACTGACCCTTTGTCTAGAACTTACAGCTCGTTCCATTCTCGCTCTTCATTAGTTTTTATCTTGTTTAAATGTTTGGCTATGCTCTGTGTGATGATATGAAATTGGCAAGCCGTAGAAACAATATTTTTCAAGTATAGTCACCTCAACGTTAAAAATACTAAAAATGATCGTTATAGAAGGTAATATATTCATTCGAAATGTATAAAAGAAAAAGAATTTGTTTTCTTTTGATAGCCTATTTGTTGGCCTTTCTCTAGCTTATTCAATTCATGGAGAAACACTATTCCAATTTTGTTTGATCACATTCAAAATTCACTGAATTTTAACATGTACTACAATAGCACCGAGAAAATTTTTGCACTATTAATATGAACATGGCAAAAACTATGTTTTAATAAATGCATATCAATCGAAAAAATCAGGAGACATGTTTTCAGCAGAAATTAATGCTGAATCATCAATACTATCAACGTCTATTCTATATGCTGTATTGAAAACAATAGATATCATCAACACATATTTGTGATGGTAAAATTCATCTATCAATAATTTCTGTTTGCAAGCATGCGAAATTGAATCATTTGTTTACATACAATTGACAAATAATAAGAAATATTGCTTGTATTTTTTTGTGAATGATGAACAGTGGTATGATAAGAAGGAATCTTATATTTTTTAATTTTTCTTATATCAATAAACTATGTAGTTCTAAATAACGACAGCAATATTGAAGGTACAAATACTTTTCTTTTTAGTTGAAAGTAACAAAAACAATATTGTCATTGTAATGCATGCCGGATATCTTTGTCCAAACAAGAGAATTTTCTTCGATGAGAAAAAATTATTCATAACGTTGATTGAATTAAGACTCTTTTGGATTTCTTTTCAAAAATGCAATCATAATGAATAACAAAAATCAACAAAAAAGTATATTAACAATGAACAAGTCAACGAAACAAAAAATACCCACGAATGTATTTCTTATGATTGATAGCATCAAGTTTTTCTTCCGCGCGTATCTATACAGTGAGTAACAATGTGCACGTAGAAAATATGAACAAAGGAATGCTGAAGAAAAACAAAGTTGCATTTTACTTTTCTTCTTTCTTTTGATGCAATTGCATTCCATTAAGAGCTTTTTGTCTCTGTCTGCCTCTATTTCTATCAAGTTGATGAGTTTGAATGAATAGAAATACATTAAAATCAATTCAACACTATTTATGATATAACATTCATTTCGTCTCTCCATAGATATGAATTCACAACAATCTATATCGCTAGAATCTAGATGCTAAGTATTACTAAGATTGCAGTCGACAGACATTTAAAATTGAACGAATTTTCAAGAATAAGTTCTGTAGGACTTTTTTGTCTGACACACACATTTTTTAATTTCTGATGATGTAGATAGAGGTTTTTTGGAAACATTCTTAGTTCTAAAAATTTTACAAACGCGAAGAAAAAGATGATTGTTCAGAAATCAATAAAAAGAAAGTGATGAATGACCTAGTGTTCATCTACTTTGATAAACACTCGAAAACAATGAGATGCCAACATGGCATTTTCAATAGAAATTTTTATAACTAACAAAATGGTAACAGGTATGAGGCATCGATATTTGAAATGCATTATGACTTCTAAGCAAAGAACTCGAAATATTAGAAGATGTCATGAAATATTATTTACACATGCTATTTGGGTATGCATTGTATTACAACTGTCATTGACGGTATAATGCATCATTTTAACAATGGTCAAAAAAATAAATCTTTGACTTGTTCACGATACGTTCAAGTATGATCATGATATCGTGTATACTAAATAATAAAACACGATAAAACATGATTGTGTGGGAGTCGTGTTTCTTCAACATAGATAAGAGGTTCAGAATTTGAGAACACTTTATGGTTTTAACAGACAGAGCAAATATTTTTATTGGATTTCAATTAATCAATCCTAACACAACTATCTTTAGGACTAACTCTTGTTGTTCACGTTGATAAAGTAAACATAATAAATTACATGAAGTTGTTACTATTCAATATTCACATCTACTTTGAACTGCTCCATACCAGAAGAACAATTACGTATGATTGATTGATGTTATTAGTGTACTATACTGAGTGTCTCTAGTGAATACCTAAAATAGCGTGACTTGATTAAATGTGATGAATGCATAATATAACAATGAATCTCATTGAATTCCCGGAGAATCCCAAACAGTAAACAAGCGCTCACATGTACTTCAGAATGGTGTATTCACATAAATAATAGTTAGGCATAACTGGCAGATATTATTAGCATACTCGATTAGTCTTCACTAGAGCATATCTGAAATATGAGCAGCTTCATCTAGAATAGTGTACTCGTAATAGCATAAGAGAATTGGCTTGGTTCTATGCGGGCTCTAAGTGATTGTGCCAAAGTTAAGTTCGTTTTTCAAATAAACTTGATAATTGATTAACGTTAGCCACTAACGAAAAAACAACTATGAAGCGAATGGAATATTAAAGAAAATTCAATCCCATAGTGACTTCAACTTATATGCAATTATCTTGTCGAATTATCAATTAATTAATTATAACAGTAGTTATTATGAGATCATTAAAAAAATTATTTTTTTAGTATTTTTATTTTCTTTATAAAAAGATACATATGAACAAATAAAGAAAAAGACTTGCAAATATATTTCTGTATGTTTATTGATATATATCATGTCAAATAAAGATTCTTTATCAATCATTTTCAGCTGACAAAACAGATCATGACATTTACATATGATTGTCATTTGCATTTGATGAACATATTTCTATTCAAGAATAACTCAAGAAGAAACAAACAATCATATATTTTCATATTTCTATTTTTTTTTAATTGTCCTTCAATACATCGTATTTTATACGAAATAAAATATAAATTATTCTTTGATGGTCTATCAAGAGACTTCCAACTGAGTTTCATCAATCGAAATAACATCTAACATGACGAGGCCAATAAGTTTAATAGAGATCGAAATAGAATCATCATCGACAAGAAATTAGAGTAGTGAAAAGAATGTGTCAATCAACAAGATAACGCTCGATTGATCTATATTTCATGCATATAACACATAGCACATTATTATAGATAATTGGTGTTTGTTTAAGAAAAAAACCGAAGAACAGAAGCGATGTGCTATATGCTTTTTTCTAAATAATTGATCAGCCACTAATTTATTGGTTCTATACGTGTATAGCATTGAGTCTCAATCAAATCACATGCTGGGTAGCTTTTCTTTTTGTCTTTTCTCTTATTCTTTTTGATACCGAAATCTTGTTGATGCATTTATATATATATATATATATCCCTATTGTGCAGAGAAGTGTAAACAGATCGTAGTGATATTGAGGCAAGAAAGAAGAAGGTTTTCTTTCTCTTATGATGTTAAGTGATGGAGACATATTTCATGGCTCTGCAAGATGAGACAGTAAAAGAGAGAAAGGAAGAGAGAAAGAAAATTGTTTGTGTTGACAAGAGATAGATAATTTTTCTTCTTTTTATTATTAATGGTATGTGAGAATGAGACAAGGATCGTCTTTAAAAAAAATTGTTTCATAAGATTAGAAATGGACTTGAATCAATGAAACAATGATAAGATCATCTATTTTCATCATTATTACATTATACATTTGGTCAATCAAAAGTTATAATTTACCAACTGAAATTCGTATTGGTAAGAACTTCTTTATTAGATCATTTTATTCGATGAATTGTTAAATAACTAATTGAATCAATAAATTAAAAGTTAACTTATACAAAACTTCTTATAACTTTAATTAATAAAAAAGATGTTTATGTAACTATTTGAATATCATTTATAGGAGCAATATTTGATACTGGAGATACATTATCTCGTCAAGCATTTGAGTATGCTGTTGCTAAAATCAATGCTCAATCACAAATATTTGCAGGATCAACAATTGTCGTTAGTAATATTGATTTAGTTGATGCACATGATAGTTTTTCAGCATATAAAATGGGTAAAACTAATCTTTTTGCATATCAACACATCGAATTAAAACCCAATTTTTTTTGCATCTTCAAATTCAGTTTGCACACAGTTACAAAAAGGCATTGTTGCTCTCTTTACTGGTCGACTTAGTCCTGCAATAGAATTCGTTAGTTCATTAACACGTCAATTACATATTCCATTATTTTTATCGTCACCTGATCCTCAAACTAAAGTTGAATATTACATAATTAATGTCTATCCACATTATACAGCTACAAGTCAAGCATTTAGTGATATTATTAAATTTCAACAATGGGATGAATTAGCTATTATAACTGAACATGCCGAAAGTATATAAATAAAAAAGAATTTAAAGTAAAACATATTAATTTGTTTGTAATAGATTTACATTATCTTCAAGATTTACTTCGATTAACTTCAGATATTCATAAAATGAAAGTAACTGTTAGACAATTGCGAGGTCGGCCAGGAATTAATAATTGGCATCCATTATTACAACAATTACAAGAAACAGGAATTTCAAAATTTTTAATTGATGTATCTACTGATCATCTTGATGATTTTTTCAAACATGTAAGACAATTTTGTATTAACATAAAGAAAAACAAAACATTTTTGAAATTTAAGGCTAAAGTTGTTGGATTAGTGGGTCCTTATTATGATTTTGTTTTAACTTCTTTGGTAAATAATATACAAAAAAAAAAACAACAAAAATGATTTTATTTCATTTTCATAATTCAATTTAGGATATATCTGTTGTTAGATGGGGTAAAATTTTATATACATTAGTTAATGTAACTGGTTTGCAATTCTTCGGTCGAGAAGATCCAGCTGTTGACGAATTTTTTGATAATAATAACAATTTTGATGTTAATGCTCCACTTATGCCTAATGAACGTTCATTAAGGGTTAGAATTTACTTCTAATACTCAATATACAGTTTTTCTTTGTTTACGAATATTTAAAATAGGCATCAGCAGCACTTATTTATGATTCAGTTTATTTTTTTGCACGAGCTCTTAGTAAATTTGTTGAACAACATCCATTTAATACAACATCATTAACATGTGATGCACAAAAACCATGGATACATGGTTCAGCATTTTCTCTTTTTTTAAAGAAGGTATATACAACAGAAAAAAAGAAAATCATTCTTTTGGTTTTATTTATTAATATTGTTTGAAGTTTGAAGCAAATGGTATAACAGGAAAGATTAAATTTGATGAAAATGGTTTACGAACAGATGTATCATTTGAAGTTGTTGATTTAGCTGCTACTGGTGTACAAAAGGTATGAAAATTATTATTTTAAATAGCAGAAAAATTCGTTTTTGTTTTGTTTTGTTGCGTGATAGAATGGAAATTGGTCATCAAATGCTCCGAATCGTTTAAACATTCAAAGAAATTTTACAAAAGATTATGAAACACGAAAAAAAGAAATACAAAATCAAGTATTAAAAATCACGACAGTTATTGTAAGTTTAAAATGAGTAGAATTTTTTTAAATGAAAGAATGATTAATTTGTTTTGTTTTAATAGGAGCCACCTTATGTTATGCTGAGTAAAAACAAAATGAAAATAAATAATTAAATTTATTTGATTTTAATCAAAATCATTTTTGTTTTTTGTAGATCCAAATGGTACTAATTCTACAAATAAATATATTGGCTTTTGTATTGATATTTTACTTGATTTAGCTGAAAGACTTAATTTTTCATTTGAAATTGAAATTGTTAAAGATGAAATATTTGGAAAAAAGAATGACTCTGGAGAATGGAATGGCATTATTGGAGAATTAGTTAATCGTGTATGAAATATTATATATATATATTCTTGTTTTCTCTTCAAAATCATTTCATTATGTTATTTAGAGAGCAGATTTAGGTTTAGCTGGTTTAACAATTACATCTCAACGTGAACAAGTATTTACATTACATATATAGAGCAACCTATTAATAAACTAGATGATAAAAAGGATTTAATTTCTCTGAACTGATTTTTTTCTCTTGTTGACCGAGCACTGATCAACATTTTTTTCCACAAAACTTTTTGTTTTGGGTTTTTCGAAAATGTCTTGCTCGCAGTAAAATTTTCATTAAAACGAATATAACCCTTCAATAGTAGACCATAGACCCGAATCATTTTAATATTTGATTGATCTTACGAAGACCAACTCGTAGGTTTTAGGCGAAGTCAAGTGACATTCAACAGTTGGATATGTTCCTTCGTTAGAAACTTAGGTTATTGAGACTAGTCCAGTAGCATTCGCTTGAACTTGAAAAGAAGTTATGATTTACCTTTATTGTGACTACTTTACATCATGATAAGTTGTAAATTTTTTCGCTTCCAAACTGGTTTCACTGGTCTACATTTCTAAGTTAGTATTAACGCTAAGAATTTCACATTTTAAGTCCTAAGAATAACTGAGATACATTTGACCAATAGTATATTTTCTCATTGGCGTCAATATTTTCTTGCGAATAAAACTATTGAATAGTGTTCTATCATCAAGAAAAGAAAGTCAGTCTGAAAATATTGAACTCTTTTTTATCTTCTAGTTACTAATGGACTACTCTGTATATGTGAATATTTATTTTTTGCTTTTTAAAATATTTAAGGCAATTGATTTTACAAAACCATTTTTAACACTTGGAATAAATATTCTTTATAAAAAAGAACAACGCGCTAAACCAAAATTATTTGGCTTTTTTGACCCCTTAAGTATCGATGTATGGCTTTATATGATTGCTGCTTATTTTAGTTAGTGTAAATTTGACTTCGTGTGTTTTCGAATGTCTATCTTTTATTTTTAAAATTAAGCTGTTAGTTTTGCTCTTTATTTGGTTGCAAGATTATCACCATATGAATGGCGTGATTTACATCCATGTAAAAGAACACATGCCGAGTTAGAAAATCAGTTCACGTTTTTTAATTCACTTTGGTTTCTTATTGGAAATATTATGCAACAAGGTTCATGTCTTTTTGTTTTGTAGAATAAATTTTATTTATCTTTATTTAATCAATAAATAGGTACTGATTTAAATCCAACAGCACCATCAACACGCATGATTAGTTGTTTATGGTCATTTTTTACATTAATTCTTGTTTCATCGTATACGGCTAATTTGGGTTAGTAAAAAAAACAATAATTTTATTAATGGATTTATTGAACAGTATTTTAGCTGCTTTTTTGACTGTACAACGTATGCAAACACCAATTGAAAATGCTGATGACCTTGCATCACAAGTAGATATTGCTTATGGACTTCAACGAGGTGGTTCAACGGAAAACTTTTTTCGAGTATGAATATACACAAACAGCTGAAAAATAAATTGCTTGTAAACTTGAGCAAAACTCTTCTACTGAAAAGCGATAAGAATTGACATTTTTTAAAATTAGTGGTAGGTGTGTGTGACAAATTTCAGCTTCATGTATTATAAGAACTGAATACAGCAAGCCTGGTCGGCAACTTTTCCAATATGAACCGGTTCAAATATTCGGTTCTTTTCACATGACCTCGATTATTGAGCATTTGGTTTAGCTTACAAGAAAAGTCCCATAAGTGATGAATCGATTTGGAGTCAAGACTATGCGCATCATGTAGATCCTTATGAACTATGAATATCTTGAGAAGAGTTTCAACACTTAGTTTATTGCTGTCGAATATTGCAGTTTTACAGTAAACCTTAAGTCAATGCCGTTATCTTCTCACAAAAACTCGTTTTCGAATTTCAACTTGAAACTTCCCATAGGGATAGAGCTTAATGAGAATAGTTTATTTTGAAAGTTCAGATAATTTCGTTCTTCCTATCATAGGATACAATTATGATAACAGCTTGTCTTTTACATTACTCATATACACAAGCAGACTCGATGGTCTTATTTCAGGCAAGAAGCAAATAAAAAAACCTGACATTTTCACAAGGAATTATTCTCGTCAAGTCAAAAATCGAAAACGAATTTGCCTAATGTTCCTGAGAAGGATTACGATATTGACTTAAAAAATATCGTAAAAAATGCAACATCTCAGCAGTAATAAACTAAGGGTGCAAACTGTTTTCAGGGTATTCATAGCTGATTAGGATCTGCATAATGCATATTGTCCTGACCCCAAAGTGACTAATTAGTTGAGGGACTTTTCTTGTGAGCAGTAAGTTTCTGACAGCTTCATTACAGCACATTTATGCAGTTTTATTACATAGTCCTGAACGAAACAGTCACAAATCTATTGAATAGGATAATATATAATATTATGCGATACTAGCTCATATATAAAGAACTAGTGTCTAGATCTCATCAGCTTGAAAAATGGTGGGCGGTCGAAACTAGCTCAATTAGTTGATATGGTACTTATCAAGATTTGAAAGCTTTTTCTTAATGGTTTCTACCAACATAGAATTCTTCGTTAAACATCAAGTTTTAGTAATCCTATAATAATCTATATTCTAGCCAGATTAGATAATTGATTGATAAATAGACAGTATTCTACTAATGTTCTCTTTTTACTAAAGTTAATTACATTTATAATGACCTCTGCTTGTTTTTCTGTTTAATTAGGAATCAAACATAGCAACATATGAACGAATGTGGAATTATATATCCGCAAATTATGCACGTGTAACTGCTGCATCGAGTACTGAAGGTATCAATAGAGTATTAAAAGGCAAATATGCTTTTCTTATGGAGTATGTTAATGAATTTTATATTTTATATTTTACATTAATCATTATTCTTCATATTAATATAGATCAACTACTAGTGAATATAATATCATGAGAAATTGTGAGCTAACATCCATCGGTGGTTTACTTGATTCAAAAGGTTATGGCTTCGGTGTACCACAAAGTAAAAATAGAATATATTAATATATTTCAATATTAGATTGTCTTTTTTCTAAATAAGATTCACCTTATCGTGATATATTAAGTGATACAATTCTTAAATTACAAGATGAAGGTGTTATACAAAAATATTATAATAAATGGTGGAAAGAAGCAGCTAATTTAAAATGTGATAAGGAAGATAAACGAAAAGATATGGCTTCCGAATTAGGTTTTGCTAATGTCGGTGGTATATTTGTGATACTTGCTGCTGGATTAGTACTTTCAATGATTGTTGCTGCTGTTGAATTTAGTATTAAAATACGAAATAGAAAAGGACGACAAGTAAAAAGAAGAATTTCATAAAACTTATTTCTAACTCTTTCTTTCCACCCCACCCCTCTTGACCATTCTGGAGTGACCGGTTGAGATTTGAACTTTTTTACACTACATGAAATGATAGAGTAAATCATTCTCTACAAAATAAGATGCCTCCAACCTTTATACGATATTTTTTCGTCAAACTACGTCAGATTGAATTTTTGTCAAGTCGTTCTTCCGTCAATAGTCAGTAGAGTAGAGTTCGACGGCTCCACAAAACTGGGATCGTTAAGTCTTCAGATAGATACAAACATTATTGAATCTTTTACGAGAAATCGTTCTTCTTTCGCTCTTGAGATTAATGATTTAGGTATATAATAGATAACCCATAAATAATGGAACAATTCTATTTTCTGTTTTTAAAGAATGAAGACTCTGTTCAAAGGCATCATTCTAAGCTTATTCGGTAGAAAATTTTTCGCTCTATCAAAATGTAGAATTTTTCAAAACGAACAATAAAAATCTTTAGATTGTCTCCAATGTCACAGAGTTGTCAGAAGATGTAACATTTCACGGTGTATCTTCCAGAATATTTTGGGGGAACTATTATTTAAACATATTTGTGATAAATTTTTTCGTTTACTGACAGTCGCAGTTCAGTGGTTAAGTGACTGTTAATCTTTTCGATGTCTTTTGCGATAGGAGAAACTCATGAAGAAAACAGTTGACAGTTTTATAGAGTGAAAAATTCTTTATCGAAGTATCTTAGAATGTTGTCTTCAAAAAATAGAGCAATCAAAATGCTTCATTCTTGATGGAACACTCGTTGTGTACAATATTGTTTTGTTTGAGTACTGACAGGCGTGGGGTCTTTTATCTCAACAATCGAATAGTGAACGTTTATCAAAATATATTTAAAATTTTTGAATCTACCTGATGTTTTAACAATTTTGGTTTCACATGATATTTTGGAAACCTAATTGAAACCATCGAACTATATACTAGAGTGACCGAATTGTCGTCACAAATGAAAGTGTATCGAAGAAACGGATAATCTATTCCAATGATTGTTTTATCAGTGACTCTTCTGAAATTGCTTCGAGACGTACACGATTAATTCGAACAGTCATTCATCTTTGAGTTTATTTTGTTGAATACATAGATTCTATATAAATGTAAATTTAAGACATTAAAGTACTTTGCATAAGCAGTTATGGAAGGGATTCTCAATACTTATAAGATATCTTTAGTTATAAAGCAAAAACTAATGTTAATTTTTTTGTTTTTGTTTAGATATCAATACGCGAAGAAATGGAACGATATTTTCGTTTTGCTATATTCAATGTTAGTGCTTCAAAACGACGAGCAAGTATATTTATCAAAGATGTTCCACTACTTGATCCGCATGATCATGATAATGAACAACTAAAACATTGATTAATAAAATCAAGTTAATATAGAACTTAATTAAATTGTTATATAATAAAACAGACAAAACACACAGACACAAAAAGGTTCTTTTCTTTTACAGAAGACAATATTTGATAATACAAGACAAATTAAAATGTTAAAGACATTAAAACAACAACAAAAAATAATATACATACTTAGGCAAAAAAAAAAAAAAAAAAAATGATGAATATGGTATCAGATCAAAAATGACTAAATAAAAACTTTTTTCCTTTCGAATTACGGTTGTATTTTTTCTTTTTTTTTCTACACTAAAACACAAAACAGATTTTGCTATGTCTTATAATATTTAAAATACAAATATCAGTCTGTTACACTCACACATACGAACAACATAAATATGAGTTATATTTAAATAAGATTAGAAGAGAAGAAATATGTCAGATCGATATTCAATATCAGCAAAACGAAATGAGAGGCACAATAGAAAAAAAAAACGATTGCACACAAATGAGAGTTTAAATTTACAATGTGAAACAGAAATTTTCTTTTGATTCTTGTTTTTGTCACAAGGCACTGATTTATAGAAGGATAAATTTTTGACTTTACGTTTCACTAGTAGTGACTAGTGTTGGTTCAGGAGCAGATTCCTCTGTAGGTGTAGATACAATTTCAGATTCAGATGGCGGTGGTGGTGGTGGTGATGGGGGCGGCGGTGGCGGTGGCGGTTGTGGTGGTGCTTGTGGTGATGATGGTTGAGAATCTTCACCTCCATCGTCATCATCTAAAGGTGTTTCTTTTTCTTTTGATATTTTTCCTTTACGTTCTTTCGATCGTTTATTTTGAAACCAAACCTTTTGTTAAAACGAGAAATTAATTCTTTTAAAAATTAAAAAAAAAGGTATTTACTTGTATAACACGTAAATTGAGACCAGTATCAGTAGCTAATTGTTCGCGTTGAGTTTTATTGGGTTTAGCACATGATTCAAATGCTTTATTTAAAATCTTAAAAAAAAACGAACATAGTGAAAAGAAAAAGCATATGACAGTAGAAGAGAAACTTACTTCTAATTGTTGTGATTTTATTGTCGTACGTCCACCTTTTTTTTCTGGTGCTGCAGATGTTGATTGTGTAGTATTCAATGATGAACGATCAGCACCTATTGAACCATCTGATTCATTACCTGATTTACCATTCGTTGTTTGTGATGGTTGTTGCTGTTGTTGTTGTTGTTGTTGTTGTTGCTGTTCATCATTTTGTTCATCAAAATCTTCACTTTCTGTACCACTAATTCGTCGTTTAGTTGTTGGCGGTGTTGATATTGATTCTAATGTTGTAGTAGTCTTTGTTGTTGTTTCAGTTGATGAAACTGTTGATGGTGTTGTAGTTTCATTGTCAGTTGTTGGTGCTGGTGCTGTTGTAACTGTTGCTTTTTTCTTCGTTGCTCGAGGAGTAGCAGGTTTTTTCTTTTCTCCACCAGTATTACTTTTACTTCTTGATTTTGTCGGTCGTGTTTCAGGTACAACAATAGGTGTTGGTTTATCGTCTATCGATGGTGATGTTGTCGTAGGAGCTGATAATGATGTACTATAAGAGAAAATAATATTCAAAAGAATATGTGAAAGATAAATAAAAAAGAAACGAAGCATACCTAGTAATTGAAGATGCAGTTGATGTTGGTGTTGATGGCATAAATGGAAATGGTTGACTTGTTGGTGGAGTACCAAATGCTGGATGAAAACCATACGGTGGTGGATAACTACTTGGATAAGAAGCACCAGGAAAAGCTGGATTGAATGCACCTGGAAATGTATTATAAGGAGCAAAATGTGGTGTCATATTGTACATAGCTGCTATTTGAGCTTGTTGTTGAGCATTCGGCGTCGGATTTGTACCATTCGATGAGGAAGACGATTGTATTGGAGGTGGCGGTGGCGGTGGTGTTGGTTGTATAAATGAATTATTAATGAGACCCATTTGAGCGAGAAGATTATGCGAAGTATTGTTTGTAGGTCCATTCGTAGATTTTGCTTCATCATTATCATTTGTAGTTGTATTAGTTTTCGTATCTTTTTTCAATTTTCTTTTCTTTTTATTTGTTGTTGTTGGTGGTGGTGGTGGTAGTGGCGATGAATTATCTTCATCAACATCATTTTCACCATCAGTTTCATTCTTTTTTGCTTTCCCTTTACCACGTGGATTAGTTTTACGAACTTTCTTTTTAGGTGAGGATGGTTCATCAAGTATATTTTGTGAAATAACTTCAGTTGAATTTATTTTAGCAGTAGATTTCTTTTTTGATTGAGTTGAATTTGATTTTGGTGCCGGTTGAGGTAATGTTGTTGTTGTTATTGTTGATGATGGTGATGATTGTTGAGTTACATCGGCGGGTGTTGTTGGTGGTGGAACACCAAATGATGGCCGAAAATAAGTAGTCATACCAGCTGCTGCTTGAGGTGAAAATGGAACACCTGGACCAGGAGTAACAAATGGAAATGGATAGGGATTTGTAGGAGGACATGTTGGATGTATATCGCCAAGATTTGATGATGGTAATATACCAAATTCAAGTAATGAAGAAAGAGCAGATAATTTTTGAGTACCGGTTGATGGATTTGTTGTTGGTCGTGTTGACATTCCTGAGTCAGCATTTGTCGACGTATCCATTTGTGAAGGACTTGATGAATGATCAAGTGAGTCTGCTTCGGAAACATTTGTTGAATGAGATGAACGATGTGTATCAGATATAGGTGCAGGTTGTGATTGAGAAATAGCTGATGGTAGTGGTGGTGGTATTGGAAGCATTGGTTGTAAAGGAAAACTGGGTGGAAATGGATGATTTGTTGGTAAAAATTGTTGTGGTATTGGAAAATTTTGATTAAAATTGGGACGCATAAAATTTGTTGAAATATCTGATTTCATAATCGATGAAACAGACATAGGATTCGATGAAAGTCCACTAAGTAATGATAATGGTTCAGAAATTTTTGATTGTATTGGAACTGATGTTACTGTTGATGTTGGTGCGGTTGTATTTGGTATAGGTTCAGATTCAGTTTTTTTCTCATTTGTATTTTTAGATGATTTTGTTTTAACCGTAGGCGAACGGCTATTTTCTCTTTCTTCATCACGTATATCATCCTTTTAAGTAAAAAACTCGTGTTTATAGCCTATAGAGCGAAAGTCTTGACATGTAATATTGACTCATTGAAAGACACCTAGTTAGAGCTAGAATTCTTATATGCTTACATTTTTCTTCTGGAGTAAAATTGAACAACTATCAGTAAATTTTGTGAATAAGTTCAAAATTGTTTCTGTATAAAAGCAAAATAGTGGTTTTGGTGCATTTCTTAATTTATGTCTTAGAACGTCTAGAACTTAAGATTACTCTAGAACATTGAATTCTGTACAAAATGAGATACTGCAATAAGCGAAAGCTTAACTATACGTTGCACTAAAGAGCTAGCTTCCAGAGAAGTTCAGATGGGTCAAAAACTTCTTTTCAGAATGCATAAGTTGAAAAATTTGTCATGCAAAACTAAATAGCACGCTCTATATTGCAAACATTGCTCTACAAAACTGAGATATTATAAACTGTTTCGCATGTTGAACTTGATAGATTTTAATCCGAACACGATATTAATCAAAATAGTGTTTTATCTATTGTGAAGACCAAAAGACAGCACCCCTCCAAATATCCGATTGGCTCTCTTGGCGTTTTAAATTTTCGGATAAAACACTATATCAAAAGAAAACTGAATATTTTGTGCCAAGACTCTCACATCATAGATTATCTTTTGAAAATGAAAATATTAAAATACCTCTTCAGTAAAATCTGTATCATCATCATCACCATCATCATCATCTTCGTCTTCAGTTTCATCATCATCACTACCACTTGAGAAGCTTCGTTTACGATAACGCGATGTTTTTGTATTACGACGATTACTTGATCGTGTTTGTACAGTTGTTGAAGTAGCTGATGATGATTTAGATCTTGTTGTTGATGAACGACCTTTTCTTTCATTAGTAGTTGTTTGTTTTTGACGAGATGTTTGTGTTGTTGCTTTTGATTTAGCTGGTGATCGTTTATTACTATTACTACTACTATTTTGACGAGCTTTTGATGGTCGACCAGTTGATTTCGTTGGCGGTGGCGGTGGTGGTGGCGGTGGCGGCGGTGGAGGTGTTACTGTTTCATCAGGAGTTTCGGATGGAACTGTAGCAGATGAATTTGATGATGATGAATGTGTTTTAACAGGTGATGTTAATGTTTTACATGTGGAAACTTCATCAATTTGCATAGATTGTGATTGACTTATTTGGTTATCTATAACTAATGTAGTTGTCGATTGAAGAGATAATTGTTCAATAGATGAAATAATAGGTGTGTTTAATACTGGTGATTGAACAGAATTAGTAGGCGGTACATTCATATTGATTGTTGTTGATACTTGTCTATCAATAGGTTGTACTTTTCCATTTGTTGTATTTGAAATTTCACTATCTGTTGTTTCTTCTAGAAAAAGAAAAATTTTAGAAAATAAGATTTTCTTTTTTTGTTTAGAATCAAATAAACCTTCATCTGCATTCGATGATGACGTTGTTCCAGTAGAAGATTTAATTGATTTTGAACATGTTTGACATAAATAATCCATTTCATTCAATGGTAAACCATCCGATGGCATTAATGACGTTATATCATCATCTTGTAATATACGTTTACATTTCATACAAATAAAACAATCAGCATGATAAATTCGACCTGTTCGAACCCGACGAATTAATTCATGAGATTGAATTAAATTTTGACATAAAAAACAACGATGAATATATTTTCTAAATGAAAAACTTCTTCTTTCTCTGTCATCAACGAAATTTTTGTTTATCTTACTTAATAAAATCATCTTTACAATAAAGTTTTCCTTCACGTGAATAACATTGTTCATTAAGTATGCATCGACATACAACACATCGAACACAATCAGGATGCCATAAACGATCAAGAACATTTGATAAAAGTGGATTATACATTGGTTGAGAACAACCAGAACATTGACTCACTGTCATTGGCATACTTAAGAAAAAGAAAATTATCTTTATAATCTATCAAAACGCTTGTAATCTTAATTAGATTTACTTTCGATTTGCTTGACGTATTGGTCGACTAGAATTATTATTCAAAGCTATAGGTGATGCTGGAACAGGTGGACGTCGACGCTGTTGTTGCATGATTTAGCTGGAAAAATAATAATAATCTTATTTCTATGTAAATCAAATGGAATATGGTTTTTAATAATATAGAAATGCTCAAAGGTTTGTTCATAAGAAAAACGTCAATAAATGCTGCATTAAGGTCGCATAATTAACTTCGAGAAGTAAGAGTTATTAACTAGAATCTTCGTGCAAATATACTCCGAAATTCGAAAAGTTACGTGCAACGCAACATTTATTAACATTTCTCTTACGAATAAAATCTTTGAACATATCGCATTACATTCCAATAGAATGAATGTATTTAATCTTTTTTTTTAACATGACACACCCGTAGGTCGCATCGCCTTGAATGTGTCATAATCTTTTATCAAGAAAAAAAAATGCACAATACTTTTTCCTTCTTAGATGGAATCTTTAACTAGTTTTTCTTACCTAATATAGCTACCTGTATTTGTTATCTCCAAGAGAGAAATATAATTATCTTGACAAAACCATACATCTAACAACAAAACAAAGTAAACACTTTTATCATTAATTTGTAACTAGTAAATCCAGTCAGTTGATCTACTGATGCCATTGCGATATATTTTGTTGACATTTACACTTGAACTGAATTTTTCATTGGTTAAAAATAAACCAATGAAATAAAAGCATAAATATCTCAATCAAAAAAATTAAAATAAAATATAAGAAATTTTTATTTTTTTTATTTTTATTTATTTAATAAGTTTTTTTCGTTTAATTATGATTCATTAGATACTGATTGGATTATATGAGAATATATAAATAAACAATAATCGATCAATTGATTGATAGTGCCAGTGCCATTTTAAAGAATTCTAACAATATAAAATGACTACAACGGCTGGTACACGATCGCAGCAAAAAGATTCTAATGTAAGTTTAATTAATTAAGTCGATAGTATTCAATTAGCAGCGAATCTAGGATTCCCTTCTAACTCATATGCGCGAGAGAGTGACAGTCATCAAATCGATTTCTTCAGTATCTGTCAGTTATCTTTACAATAAGGACTAATGAGAGAATATTCAATAAAGACTATATTTAAAAAGAAAAATATTATGAAATATATTTAAATAGGGTAATCAATATTCAAATTCAGATACAACATCAAGTTTCGTTGGTTTTGCTAATTTACCAAATCAAGTTCATCGAAAAATAGCTAAGCGTGGTTTCGAATTTACTCTTATGGTTGTTGGTATGTTAAATCATTCTATAATTCATATTCATCGATATTGTTTTTATCACTAGGTGAAAATGGTCTTGGTAAAGCAACATTAATTAATAGTTTATTCTTAACAGATCTTTATCCAGAACGTCATATACCTACTGCTCAAGGTTTATATTTATCTTGAATTTCATTTTAAATTTTTTTTTTTTTTTTTTTTTTTTTTTTTTTTTTTTTTTTTTTTTTGTTTAA
>CAJNSZ010000012.1:2047101-2102108 GCA_905329745.1 Rotaria sp. Silwood2
TGAATAGAAAAAATTCGTCAATCAGTTAAAATTGAAGCATCAACTGTTGAAATTGAAGAACGTGGGGTTAAAGTACGTTTAACTGTTGTTGATACACCTGGTTATGGTGATAGTATAAATACAAGTGATTGTTATAAGCCAATATTAAATTATATTGATACTCAATTTGAACGTTATTTAAACGACGAAAGTGGTCTTAATCGTCGAAATATATCTGATAATCGCGTTCATTGTCTTTTCTATTTTATATCACCATTTACTCGAGGGTTCGTTAGTTCAATATTATTTGTTTCTCATTCAAATAATTTCTTTTTATAGACTTAAACCATTAGATATTGAATGTATGAAAGAATTACATCATAAAGTTAATATTGTTCCAATAATTGCTAAATCTGATGCATTAACACCAGATGAACTTGTTCAAATGAAACAAAATGTATGTTGAAATGGAGGTGTAAGCCGATCAGCTGAGCCGTCATCGTGTCTCAAAACAATTGCTGTAATTACAGCCAGTACAACATAAAAATAGACGTTTAATTTTTCAAAATTTCCTACGTCCTAAATCAGCTTTTGGAGACATTACTGTTTGGTTTCTTATCAATAAGTTCTCTGCCGTCGTCTTCTCTCTTTTTTCATTCGAAAACTTCTCGAAATGCAGAAAAGTTTTCGACAATGCATCGAAAAGCTATTATGGTCGCCTGAGCCTAAAATTGTTGGAGCCGCTGAAACCTGGCACTTTTGGAGTCGCCTCTGAAGCCTGAGACTTGTAGAGTCATCACCGCTAAAGCCTGAAACTGTTGAAGTCGGTGGAACTCAAAACTCTTGTAGCCGTCGCCCATCAATACATCGACTTACATCTCTATGCAAAAATAAATTATGAATAGTTTTCTATTTTAAATATAAAATTTAGATTCTTGATCAAATTCGTGAACATAATATACAAATTTATCAAATACCTGATTGCGATTCAGATGAAGATGAAGAATTTAAAGAACAAAATCGTCAATTGAAAAATGCTGTACCATTTGCAGTTATATCATCAACACAAACATTGGAAGTTAAAGGGAAAAAAATTCGTGGTCGAATGTATCCATGGGGTTTAGTCGAGGTTGAAAATTCTGATCATTGTGATTTTATAAAACTTCGAACAATGCTTATGTAAAAATTTGAAATACATAAATTTAATTCTATGATTTTTCATTTGTTTATATAGAACACATATGCAAGATTTACAAGAAGTAACACATGAAATTCATTATGAAAATTTTCGTTCAGAAAAACTTCAACCAAAAAATAAACAATTACGTACGAATGAAATTGATGCCGATGAACAACAAAAAAAATTAATTAAAGAAAAAGATGATGAGGTAAATCTTTTTTATTTTCTTCATTTTTTTTAAATCAAATTTTTTTAATTTTAGCTTCGACGAATGCAAGATATGCTGGCAAAAATGCAAGGTCAATTAGCAGAAAAGCAACAATTAGTTACACCTTAAAAATTCACTCATTCTTTTTCTTTTTTTTTTTCTATTGTTCTTGTACATTTTCTTTCTGTATTAATCATTAGTATTTGTAATGCTTGATTACATTATTCTTAATGTGTGTTTGTCTGATATTTACAGCTAAAGAAAAGAAAAAGCTCAGGAAAATAAAATAAAATGAATTTGTTACTATAGAAATTTAATTTCATAATTTTCGTTTCGCATTTGTTCAATGCCGATTAATTATCGATTGTTTCCAATTGATGTTATGATTTTTAGTACATTAACAGTTGTTTGTTGGATAAGTACAAATATTATTCTATCGTGGACATCAAATATCTATCGTTCAATTCAATTATATGAATTAGGATTTATGTTAATGAATGATAGAATAAAATATCTTTTATATAGACGTGCTAGACGAAATATGCATATTGATCAACACAATCATCCTATTGAACAAGGTTTATTATTCTTTTCACGACCTGACTTTTCCAATGAGATTAATGCACATGATGATATATTGCGAAGTCAATCGACCTGTTAAAAATAAAGAAAAGAATGAATCATCGATCGACATACATATATATGAATAAATGTCTACAGTGCAATTTTTGCGTTCGTTCTCCCTTTATAAATGATGTGAATAGCGTTGAAAAATTTAACTCTGATTCCGGAACAATCACAAGAAAATCTTTCGCCTTTTACTAAAGATTTCTGTGTTTCGGAATAATTCAATGAGTCTTTAAGACCAATTTTTTTCTGCTCGCTCTGTGCGGGCTTTTAATTAATCTAATAGAAATGTATAATGATTTTAACCTGTTTGTCAATCTGAAATTTTGTCTACCGATAAGTTTGATGACCATGCGTATATTCTGAAAGTTTCAACCGAAAATAATTTTCGCGTGGTGAGATATTGAATTTGTGGAAAAGTCTTTGTTTGCCACAAAAGTCGAGTTTACCGGAAAATTCAATATTTCGATAAAGAAATGATCTTTTCTGCTGAAATTTTTAGGATATTCTTAGAGTCATCAGACTTACCTAAGTGCAAAATCAGGTCGGATTTGCGTTATTTGTTTTTTTCCGTAAATACCTAAAGTTGGATATCGAAACCTCAGTAAAATGATTGTGAATGGGTCAAACCGTATCTAAGTTTGAGATATACAGTATTGTTTATTTTTGTAAGGAAATTTGATGTATGTGCCTATTCCATATGTTGATCATAACTGAAAGATTTCATTAGAAAAAAGTATAATGCCGAAAATTCCTGAACTTATTGAATAATCACTTGTTTATAGAATATTTTCACTCTTGCTTTAATCCAATAGAGCTTTTGACTAAGTGGTTAACTACTTCATATTATTGTTGCTGACAGTTGTTGAACGATGTTGATAGCAGATGAATATATTAGTCAAAACTCTCTGGAGGGTAAAAGCAATATTCTTCTTACATCTGTCGATTCTTAGATCATCATATTCTGTTCTATCAATTAACGTATAATATATACGCAAACGTCCTTCTTTACAATGTCAAACGTTTCATTAATTAACATTAGTTCAAATCCCTATTGACAAGATCTTATCACCAGACATTTGCTAATAGTAAAGCCCATCATTATGCAAAAATTTATTCGATCTACTTCCAACAGTAGATTAAACAATAAAACAATCAATCTTTCTCTTTCTTCATAGTGAATAAGATATCTTATCATTTGAAAATTGAAATTCTAGATTGAAAAGATAATTTTTCAATTTTCGAATATAAATTACTTTATACATTATAATAGAAAAAAAAATCAATGGAGAGCAATAAGCCACACTACATGATATTTATTAAAATCATACAAATATATATATATATATATATATACAAATGTCACTGTGTGATTTGTTCCGTGTTAAAAAGAAAAATGAAAATTAATAAAAACAAATAATCAAACATCATCTCTAAAATATATAATAAACTATATATTTAAAAAAAAATAACATTAATTAATTTATTTACCGAATATATTCAACATAGTTAGCTGGAATCATGCCTTTATCTCCAGTGCTATTTCTTGCTAGCCACCATAATGGTTCTACCTTTTTGATAATCATTAAAATTTGTCCTTTTCTAAATGGCAAATCTTCTTCATCCTATTCAAAAAAAGAAATTAATCAATTTTTTTAAATAACAAAAAAAAAAACCAAACTAAATTTTTACCTTTCCATCAAATTTATATTTCGTTCGTACACGTAGTTTTGGATACTATTAAAATGAATTCTTTATAAAAAAACTTGTTTCATTTTTGATTAATTAAATAAATAACTTACAAATTGAACAAGTGGTGATGTATCAAGTAAACGTTGTTTATAAAATGTTAAAAGTTCTTTCATACTTGAAAATGTTTTATCACCAATTTTATATATTGATTGAGATAATTCTTGAGTTACATTGATTATATAATGACTTACTTTTGAACCCTCTCTATCATATACAAATAACTATAGTTCAATATAGAATAAAGTACTTTATCATATATACTTCACACAAAGAACAAGATCGCCTTTTATAGTTCCACTTGGACGCACAAGAAATGTACCATCTGATTGATTTTGTAATGCATTAATAGCATCATCACGACTAAAATCTTCGAAAAGCCAACTATTAAAAAAACAAAAAGAACTCATTAGAAGTAAATTAATTATTTGTTTTTAATATTTCAATTATCTACCTGTCTTCATCACTAGCATTAAAATCAGCTACAGATGAAGATTCAGTAGCTGGTTTTTTATCTATAACATCATTCATACCATGTATTCGATCTAAAGTAAAGTATATATACATTGAATCGAATAAATCAATAATATTCATCCTTATTCAAATAGACATTGATGTTAGTATAAATAACTACCTGCTATTGTCATGTTCAAAGGTGTTGAGCTATCTTAGTGCTTGATCAATGTTGACAAAAGTAAGGATGATTAATTTTCGCGACGGGTGGGTAAATAAAGCAAAACGGTTAGGTGATGGTAGCGATAGTAATAAAACCAAAGTCGAGAAAAAAAGAGAAAAAAAATAGACAGAGAGAAGCAGAAAGAAAAAGGGAGAAAGAGAGAGAGAGAGAAGAAAAAAGCGACCAGCGGTAGCCAAGATGAAGATGACGTGATTTTATACAGGTCACCATCTTCTCTTCTCTTTTTTCTCTACTAATCGTTCTCTAAGCCGTCTCACGCATAAACAAATCTGCTATTCGTTCTTCATATCCACTTTCTCTTTCTTTTCCCTTCCCTAAAGGACACCGGTTAGTAAATATCGTATAAAATTATCGTAAGTGAATAAAAAGAAATACAATAAAAAGATATGATACCATGGTTCTTATCGTTATGGCATATATATAGGTTTTAATTCAATCTTAAGCCGTCATTTATTGCTTATGAAAATTGTGTCATTCATAGACATATAACTATTGCTATTGTTTAGTAAAGGGAGTAAAAGACAAGGTGCACTAAATCGATTAGATTGCATTGGTGTAAATGCGGTCAAATCTTTCTTTCTTTTTTTCTTTATTTATTCCCAATCGAACTATTCTTTGACTAGACAGAGAAGAAAAAAAAAGAAGGGTGGAGAAACTACACCCAAGTGTGCATGTGGATAGCTAATAACTATGATGATTTTTGTTATTTGTGGGCTATCGGATGAATAAATGGATGACTTGGTTCATTGCTCAACAAATTCATAACATATATGTATGAAGAACAGACCATGATGTAATAATAAAAATCATATACTTACATATCCAGACGTTGCCTGTAATGTGAGGCAACAGCAGGAGGTGTTCATCTTTTATTGTATCATTTGTTCTCATTTATAAATAGATAAAAGAATATATATATGTATGTTGACGATAGAATTTGTTATTAGAAAATTGATGAAATGTCGTTTTGTGAACGTCACTATTATGGCAAGTCATATAAGTCTGTCAATCATTCACTGGAAAAAGCTCTTTTAGTCCATCAAAATCAAGGATAGATATGCATAGATTTAGTGATAAACAGAAAATAGGTGATAGAATACAGACCTTCTGGGTTCATAATCACACAAGAATATATATATATATCTTTTTTTATCCTTGGCGATGCTAAGTAAGCATTATTTATCTTTCCTCGAGGTATACTAACAATAATGTTCATCTTATCCGTTTTCTTTTTCTTTCTTCTATTATTCTTTGCTTTGTAATATTGAGCAGTTTATGATGATGGACAACAGCAGATTTGTTTGATCGGCCGGTAAATAACTTTCAACAAAGGAATAGTTCATTAGCGTTGAATATATAATATATACAAGGGTATCAACGAGCTAAGATGACCTTTGAAAAGCAATTAGACATTCCACTTAGCTTCTTTTTTTTTTGAAAGAATTCATTGAAGTCATTATTTACTTGATATTTCAAGTAACATAAAACAAAAAAAAGAAAAAAGAAAAAAGAACACTTGATTCAAGTGAATATTTAAATATTAAACAACATAAAACAATATTACCTAGACAGACTTACGTAAATATATGAATAGTATGTAGCTGATTATTCAGTACATTGAACAATACATGTTTTGCAGATGAATGATTTATGAAATCTCATTATTATTCAAAATCATCGCTGTGTAAACTAATGTATAAGATTGTCAAAAAATTAATTGCATATTCATTATCTTGCATTAAGAATAAGACATATTATGTACTTATATTAAATCACTAATGGATTCTTAGATTGGACATCCTGTACAGCTCGAGAAGCACTCCAATTATGTTTAAGAAAACAACCTTAATTTTATCGAATAAAACATATTTACTTAGTCTGTGTCCGAATTATCCTGCAAAAAGTGCTTTATTAGATTGCGTTTTTATCTGAAATAATGCCCATGGTCGGGTCCGAATTAAAGAATGGTGGGTACCGGCACAATAGCTCGACAATGGCGACAGATAGAGACCTGTGATTTTCAAGATCGAAGTTCGAACGCCTTTTTGTCTAGTACTATAAATTTTTTAAAACCATGATCTACGTAAACTATTCAAAACAAAATGCATAAAAGCCAATGGTTCGTTTTATGAAAATTTTCATGAAAAGTCATATAATTTGCTAAAAACCAGACGAATTCTATATTACTTGGTCGAATACACACGTGATGTTCTTTGTTCAATATTGAGATATGAGAAAATAATCAACGAAGCCGTGCCTTGAACTACAGATTCAGACTCGCTCTATTTAAGGTTAATGTCAAAACAAAACACTGTTCTCATACTGTGTTTTCGATGTCTTAGAATGATTATGGATTTTAAAAATAATCTTGTTTTATATAGTGTATCAGACAAAAAGATGTCCCGAGTTCTTCTCTTTCAATTGATGAAAACTACAGATTATTAGCTATTGCCATTGTCAAACTATTGAGATTTTACTGACCTTTCTTAAATTCGGGCGTCGACATTACTTGAATATTTCTATTTTTATATATCCTAAATAAAAATTTATTATTACTTGATATTAAAATAAAAGAATAATGAAGTTCATATTGAGATAATTATTTAGATTTAGTCAAAAAAACATTTCCGACGAAGCTCAGTCTCCCCATGACGTCGCCACTAGTGTCAGGTAATCTAATTTTAATACAGTTGATAATATCTATTAAAGAGAATTATGTAACAAACAAAAGTTTTTATATAATTAAGCAAGTTCATCTCTTAGAACATATTTTTTCTATTGCAATATAAATAAATTCTTAATCAAATGAAATCTTCGTATTTTTATTATTTTCTGTTGTTTGAATATATATATAACGACAATAAGAAATACACATTAAAAACAAAAAGCATATGAAAATAGAATACATGCCAATTCTCAGAATTTCTGTTTTTTTCTTATAATTCTAACCCGAAACTCATCCATAAACTTGTTTCAACAATTAACAAACAATGATTCGATCAAATAAAATTTATCGTTACTGATAAAACTCTTGTTTCGTAATAAATAAACAACAAAAGAAAAAAACAAAACAAACACAAAAAGCAAAATCGTTCAATCTGAAAACTAATGTTTTTTTTTGTTTAACTACGAATCATTTTTGATCGATCACTACCATCGTATAATGGAAATAATTCAATGTATCGTGCTCCCATATATTTTTTATGAAATCTAAAATAATGAAAATTACTTTTTGTAGTTCAAAAACAAATTAAAAAAAAATATTTACGTCATGGCTTCATTTGCTTCTTCACGCGAACCAAATTCAACATACCATATTGGTGGTCTACCACGTGTTGTATTTTCTTGTTCAGCTCGAATTGGTATAAGAGGATTGAAGAACTAGAAGAAGAAAAAAAAACTCATGAAAAAGTCGATTAATTTACTTGAGGATGAACAATCTTACATCATTAACTTCTTTTTGACCAGCTTCAAATGGTACACCACGCAATTTTATTGTAAACGATGCAGGCATCGATCCTATAATTTCATGTTTCCTTTTTTCTCAATCTTTTAATCTAAATTTCTTACGTTTAAGTGATCCACTTTCATTATTACCCGTCGGATAATTATTTCCATTTTTATCGTCTGAATTATAATTATTTGGAAGTGATGGATCATTACTATATTGATTCGTATTATTATTGTAATTACTACCGTTATTATTCACACAACTTTCTTGTTGTTGAAGTGTCGCATTAGCTTTTTGTCGTACCATCAGTTGTGTATCATTAATAATTGATGTACGTGCTTCAGCATAAGTTGATTTGAATACTTCGATATAACTATTTGAGTATCAAAAAAAATACATATAAGACAAGGAAAACGATTACCGCATGAGGGATTTAATGTAAAAAAAAAATTTCGGACATGAGAGGGAATATGAAGTTTCTTTGATTTGAAAGATAAAAACAAAAACAAAAAAATTTTTTTTATTTGATTATACTATGAAAAGAAGGATTTTTTGATTTGGAAAAAAATACCAAGAGAAAATATCAGTGAAAGGAGATTCTTGACGGACTGTTTACCGTACCGATGCCCCATATTCATGCGGTTGAATTCCAAAGCTCGTAGGGCATTGTCCATGTTCACAAAAGCGACGAAAGCCTCGCCTGCCGGTTTGCTCGAGGAGATGTGTACACCATTCTGAGCTATGTCGAGTCCTATAAGGTGATTCAATCCCAAAAATACACAAAAAAGTAATCAGTTTCCTCCTTAAAAAACGGAAAAGAGACATCCAAACTTAAAATAATCAAATCTCTTTGCTCTCTTTATCCATTCTCCCTTTATTTATTAATTTGTGCGTACCATTAAAAAATTTCATAACATCACTTTTGCTTGAATGATAAGGTAGACCACGCAAACGAACAACAGGTTCTCGCCAGCTATCATTATTTGATGAATTATTTTGTGAATTTGATGGATCATTACCATTACTATTCTTCATCATATCAGACATCGCTTCAGGACTGGATTCAAATACTTCAATATAACCTTTATAAAAACAAAAAAAAGAGCAAAATTAAAATAATTTATAAATGATTATGAAATTTTATTTACGAGTTCCCAGCATGTTTTTATCATAACTTTTTGCTAGATCAACATCTTCTTTTGTTTCAAGGACTACAAAACATTCACCAGTTGATCGACCTTGATCATTTGTTATAAATTGTATTCGTCTACTTTTGCAACCTAAATTTATGTATTTATTTAAAAACACACAGAAAATCAATTTTTTGTCTAATTTTACCTTGAAGAAAATTTAGTATTTCACTTTGAGTTGTAGACCATGGTAAACCACGAAGACGTACAACAAAATTAGATACATTACATGAACCGTTCATTGTCACAAATGAATAAATCTATAATCAAAAATAATATATGCATACAACAAATCATTGTCATTAAAATAACTAAAATATGTTTTTGTTGACTTACAACACACTAATGCAGATACAACGAACCAATGAAAATATTTTATTTATTTCTTTGTTACTTTACGATAAAAAATGGAATGGACAGAAAAAAAACTAATAAGTCAATAGGTCAGACTTGTAGTGTATGCTTGTTTGATTGATTATCCGTGTCCGACGTATTAATATTAAGATCATGGATGGCCAAGATCCAGGTTATGGTCAAGGTGTACCACCATCTCATTATAGTCCAATGATGCCATTAGGTGCACCCCCACCACCCCCACCATTAGCCTTGTCATCATCAGATGTAAAATATAATCTATATGATACAAGTATTAATGAAAGTAAACAATTCAATGATGTAAATGGAATGCTTCAACAAATAATGTCAATTGTTGATCAAAGTCTTGATGAAGCACAAGCTCGGTTTGTATTCAATTCAATAAAAAATAAAGACAAGAAACTTTCTATTTGTTTTAATTTCCTTTTTTTAGGAAACATGCATTTAATCAAAGTCGTCTTAAGCCAGCATTTTTTCAAGTATTATGTGAAATTAAAGAAAAAACAGGTATATCAAAAAATTTTCTTTCTAATGTTTAAAATTTTTGTTTTCTTAAATTTATAGCGATTAATATCCGAAATTTACCAGAAGATGAACCACCTGATTCACAATTAATGCGTCTTGATAATATGTTAATAGCTGAAGGTAAAATTTTTTTTATTTATTTTAATTTCAATTTAATTATTTTTTTTCTAAAGGTATTGCTGGACCAGAAAGAACAGGTGGATCATCATCATCAGCTGCAAGTGCTAATGCAGCTGCAAGTATAAATGATGATTCAGCACTTGAACATGGTGATTATCGTGCAAAACTATCACAAATTCGACAACTTTATCATAGTGAACTAGAAAAATATGTATGTGTATATAAAATAAGAAATGTAATTAAATAAATTTGTTTTTTAATAGGAACAAGCATGTAATGATTTTACCAGTCATGTTATTAATTTATTACGAGAACAAAGTCGTGCAAGACCTATCTCACCACGAGAAATTGATCGAATGGTAATGATTATTCGAAAAAAATTTTCATCTATACAATTGCAACTTAAGCAAAGTACATGTGAAGCTGTCATGATACTTCGTTCACGTTTTCTTGATGCTCGGTAAATTCTATTTGATCAATGAAGATTTTTTTTTAGAAATTTCGATTTTTTTTTTTCATAGACGAAAACGTCGTAATTTTAGTAAAACAGCTACTGAAATTCTTAATGAATATTTTTATTCACATCTATCAAATCCATATCCAAGTGAAGAAGCGAAAGAAGAACTTGCCAGAAAATGCAGTATTAGTGTATCACAAGTAAGAGACAAAAAAAGAGTGGGAATTTTATAGAAAAGAAATCATCGAGACTACCAAGGGAACTGCCCCAACTAATATCTGCGATTTGAGCTCACATAGGACGCAGAACGTCGTCTCAGTGAGGCTAGAAAAAGCCTAAAAAAATTCCTTTTTGATGGGTTTTTGGCACTAACTTATGAAACGTTTACTGGTTTTTCGACTCATATGTAGGTAATTCCAGAAAAAAATCAAATAACGGAGCTTTGATCTAAACTTTTATCCATAGATACGAATATTGATCCTTATGATATTCTGAAAACTGGTTTTTCAAATAAGCTTAATTTTTGTCACATGTTCTTCACAAAGAGCTAATTTGAAAATTCAATATCTTGACGTAGGATGATTTTTTTCAGAATATTCTAAGAGTCATTGGACCTATTAATAAGCAAAATTTTAGGTCGAAAGTTCGCGGTTTGATTTTTTCGGAGCTACTTACAAATGAATCGAGAATCCCGAAAACTGGTCATTTAACAGAACTTGATATTTTTAATTAGGATCATAATTAGTTTAGATCTAATGAACTTTCAGATTCTAAATCATTTTAAATTAATAGATTTTTAAAAGCACAATCGTTTGCAGTATTTTATTTCGTTCTATTTTACTACCTTCCCTATAGATTTAAGATAAGTTCACTTTATTATCCTCTAGGATAAGAAGTCAATCAATAACAATGTGCTGGAAAAATCTGAAATTTTTTTTAATCATGTGTACCTTTCACGAATTCTTCAGTAGACATATTTAAATTTTCAATATTTTGCTTCGAGGATAAAAGGTTTCTATAACAATAAATTGATTCGATATTTCATATACTTTTAGAAAAGAAGATTTAAATAATTTACTTTGTCTTTTCAGGTTAGTAATTGGTTTGGCAATAAACGTATTCGATATAAGAAAAATATTGGTAAAGCTCAAGAAGAAGCTAATTTATATGCATCTAAATTGGCCAATCAAGCGGCACAAGGTGTCGGTGGTATGCGTCGAGACAGTGACAGTCCTCAACAAGGTGAAAGATAACTAAAAATTTCTTTGATTATTTTATAATATTTTTCGTCCGTCATCTAGACAAACCTGCACGTAAAGTTCGTTCTCGAGTCAAGAAATGAAGATTAATTCAAAAAAAAAAATTAAAAAAGTCAATGATACATGTTGGATATGTATTTTTTTTTCTCTGTGTGCAATTTTCAACGTGTATACTTGCTCGCATGTTGTCTTTCTTTTGAATCTCGTCATCTATATCTGTTAAAATAAACAATGAAATAATGACACTTTTTTTCGTTTCTCATTTATATATCATATAAATTGATTTGATTTTTTTTCGATCTGTTTATTGTTACATTTTACTCTATTAGTTTTTTGTTTGTATACGTATGTTTGTATTACGCTTGTATTATTTGTTTTTTTAATAATTGTCGAATAATCAATACTTGTTTATGTCATTGTTCTTTTCGTTTTTTTGTTTATATTGTATTTTTTCCCTTTGAACTCATCGAGTTATTTTTGAGCGTGTAGTGCTTTTTTTTGATTAGCAGATCATACATTTGTACAGTTTGGTAGTTGTGGTTCTTTCTTTACGCATATACTTCTATTACCGTCTGAATTTTTTTTTGAACAAAAAACAAATAAATGTTTTCTTTTTTCTAAGATATGAAGGAATAAAATATTGATGAATATATATATTCTTTGCAAAAGTGAAAGAGCATTGAAATGTATGTTGAATCCATTTGTTCATTGTCTGTTACGTTGACCCCCCACCCCTCCTTCCCCCTAGAAAACAGAAGTCAATTTTCGTTGGAAAAATCGAAATTTAGATAAATGCATCGGAATATAGTTGGAAGTCTGATCTTTCATAAGCGAGATGATTTTTTTATTTTGTACCTTGTTTTCAAGAAAAAAGCGGGTAATCTTCTTGCATTTTTTCTCTATATATGCTTTTCTGTTTGCGCATCTTAGAATTCTCGAAGGAGCTTGATTGTTGTCAATTACTTTTTAATGTGAAACAGCATGTTAAGTTACACTGTCTGACAGAATTTGTCTTTCGAATTAAGCATTATTATTATTATATGAAAAAGCAATTCTATAAATAGATGACCGTTTTTCGATGTAATTGAACTTGTGATTCTTGTTTTCCACATGCAAAGTAAGCATTAAATAATAAGGGCACTACGGTCTGACATGCTATTTCAAATAAAACTAGATAGCAGTTGAGTTTTACTATATTGCAAAATGTTGTGTGAAGCTTCCAATGTTGATTAAGGAACGAATCGATATTTTCTAAGAAATGAATAATCATTTGTAACATTGAATATAAAATGCTTGTCTTCAAAAAGTTAACCACGATATATTGGAACCAGGGCTTCTTTTTTGTCGCTCTAAATCGAAAAAGTTACGTTTCGATCAATTAGATGATCAAAGTTAGTAGGAAACTGTAATGTAGCTATTTCAAAATGCATTATTAAGAGAACTCTATCACCTGATTTAAACACAACTTCAAAGAATAATTTTAATTGACCCCTTGATTGTCACTCTGATTCATTATCTGTCATCAGCTGTCTTAGCTATAAGCAAAGAGAATACAAACTAAGTTTAGTTGTTAGCTTTGTTTTAATAATCTTGAAGCTTGAGAGAAATGAAGTCCACAAAAACTTCCCTTTTTTTGGTCACTTATCGTAAGAAAATGGAATGTCATATTAAAGATCAGAAAACGGGCGCTATCAGTTTGATCAGCGATCATCGCGATAGCAAAATGACAACTGTTGATGTCTACGTCGAGAAAGAAGGAAAGAAAAAAAGCTTGCGAACAACTGCATTAACTAGTAAGTCAATTCAACGTTTTATTTTGAACGAACTTTATTTTTCTTATAAATGTTGATTTCAATCAAATTTAAACGTCCCTCAAATATTTATCATCGTTATACTCAAGAATCATTCGAGCATACTGTCAATCAATCAACAAATAAAATCTTTACTAGTTCTAAACAGTTTTTTTGTATATTTAGTTTGACGAATAATGCTACGTTAATATTTGACACAGTAGTTTACGAAACAAGTTCAATGCAACAAAAAAATGTCTGCGTCACAAATTTCTTAGTTTTGAACAAACTATTAATGATAATATTTTACTTTAATCTGTTCGTCTTGGAAATGGAATGTAACCTTAATATGAAAATAGTTTTACAAAATTATATTTTAAAGATGACAAGATATTAGTTTTTTTCGAATTAATAATAAGATGCACTTTTGTTTTTCTAATAGTGAATTCATTGACTGGATACAATTCAACAGGAAAAACGATTCGAAGATCTGTTACTTGAAGATAAAATGAAGTTTTATACAAGATTTATTTAGATGAATATTATTCCATATTGAATATCAGTGTTTGAATTCTGCCATGAAAATAATCTTGATGTGTTCCACTAAAACATATGAAAACGAATAAAAAAGTTCACTTTATGCAAAATGATCATGCAACAATGATTAAAAATGTTATACTCACAGGGCGTGGATGTACGTGCGGACCTGCATGCTAATGTGGCTTCTCGCACATGCTCCTTTCTCCCTTCCCGACCCACACGCTCAAGTTTTATAATGCAGAGAAAGGTTTTGTCTTTGTTCGATATATGAGATTTACTAATCGATCGTGATATTAAGTGTATGATTAAAGGATTTATATAGATCATATTTTAGTTGAATAGTACCCTAGACGAACTTCTTTTGGTCTGCGCAAGAGAAACTTGAGAATCTTGACCAAGAAAGTCCTGCGCTATGGACAAAACTTGAGGCAAGACTTGAAACCTTTCGGTGAGATCAAGTTCTTGAACTTCTTGTGCTATCGCTTGATATTCTTGCTCATCCACTTGAAATTCTTGCCTATGCGCTTGAATTTTTACCCAAGCGTTTCTGTCATTAAGAAATTTTNCGATTTCTATAGATTCCATTTCTTGAGCGATCGAAACCATCCAAAGTCGTCATTTTTGACAAAATCATGCCTTTGTAGAAGGTCCCCTGAGCTATAGAAACTATCGAAAGAGCTGAATTTTTTATCAGAATAAGCACTCAATGAGATCTCTCTATAGCCAAAATTTCAGCTCCCTAACATGATCCATTCATCAGATATATATATATATGCACAAAACACAGATAAATGACCATTTTGTACTGTGTCCAGTAGTATTGATCAATTCATCAATAGTACACTCCTTTGAACTCATTCGTTTATGATACATGCATCAACTTGATATATATGCTCAGTAAAGATATCAAGTGAAACGGATGGTTTTTTTGGTGAGATATGAATCTCACAAAGAATTAGCAAAACTGCCTTTTTGGCGATAGTTCTCTTCGGTAAGTTGCTAATATCTTGAGAATGGAACATTATTTTTTCAAATGGCTTGCGTCAAAATTCATAAAGCTTTGCTCTCTACAAGAATATCTTAATTTGAGCAGAACATGATGATCATGACTGGGCAGCTTGTCTTGAAATGGATCCCAATTTTGACCCAAATCAGCTCATATATACACCAAAAAGGATTTTTGTTCGGGTCAAAATCAAAACGCCAAGGTTTTGAAAATTGTTGCTAATAGCTCGAGGGCAGTAGTACTTAGTTCCAAAGCGGAAGCTCATAACTCGCTCATAAGCGATAGAAATCCTGATCACAATGTAGAGCATATATCTAGAACCTATGAAATACCTCTATACCACCTAACGAGTGGGATAATGGTTTTGATTGGGTTAATCTGTAGGATACTAAGGGTAGTATATATCCTCAAAGTTTCATGCCAAAAAACATCATGGTTAAAAAATGGTGAAGTAAACACTGAGTGGGTGTTGCATTGGTTATCGTCATTTTTTAGCTGAGGGTACCTTCATTGTGATTTCAATATCTCAAGAAGGGAATGGTTTTAGAGGCTGAAATTTTAGACTTTTTCATATCTCACTTGGGTCTACATATAGGCAAAATTTCATTGAAATCCGTGAGATCAATTGAGCACGGTTGGTCGTGGCTATCGTGCAATGGCTCCTAAGTAGATTTAGTCACGATTGTATGAGATAGCAGGCAGTAAAACTTTCACAACAAAACGAAACCTTTTCCAATATTTTGTGTAACGAAAACAGCAACTGTAATTAATAGACCGTCGCCAATTTCTAACATATTCTTTTCTCTACATTTCTTTTATTAATTCTAATACAACAAAAATCATTTACATATTCCTCTTCACATTTTCGAGGTTCTTCTTCCATAATTGTAGACTAGGATGATTTTCTAGTAGTGAACGTTGTCCAATTTCAACAGCACGCTCAAAAAATGAAAGTGCATTCCAGTAGTCACCCATATCGTTATACACCAAACCAATATTGTTGTAAGAACTAGCCAAGTCAAGATGATTTGAAGGAAGATTTTGTTGGTAAATTTTCAGTGCTTTTTGATAAGATGAAAGTACATTCGAATAGTCACCCATGTTGTCATACACGGAACCAATGTTATTGTAAGAGGTAGCCAAATCAGGATGATTTGGAGGCAGAATTTTTTCTTTGATTTCTAGTGCTTTTTGATGAGATATAAGTGCATTCGAATAGTCACCCATCTTATCATAAACCGCGCCGATGTTGTTGTAAGAAGTAGCCAAATCAAGATGATTTGAAGGCAGAGTCTGTTCTTCAATTTCCAATGCTTTTTGATAATATAAAAGTGCATTCGAATAGTCACCCATGCTGTTATATACCGAACCTATGTTGTTGTAAGAAGTAGTCAAATTAGAATCATTCAAAGGAAGAATTAATTGGCGAATTTCGAAGTCTTTTTGATAAAATGAAAGTGCATTAGAATAGTCACCCATTTTTGCATACACCAAACCAATGCTGTTGTAAGAAGTAGCCAAATCACGATGATTTGAAGGAAGACATTTTTGTTTTATTTCCAGTGCTTCTTGCTGAGATGAAAGTGCATTGAAATAGTCACCCATATTATCATAAACCAAACTAATGTTCTCATAAGAAGTAGCTAAATCAGGATGATTTGGGGGAAGAAATTTTTGTTGGATTTCCAACGCTTTTTGATAAAATGAAAGTGCACTCGAATAGTCGCCTATGTTGTCATACACCAAGCCTATATTGTTGTAAGAAGTAGCCAAATTAGGATCATTTGAAGGAAGAATTTGTTCGTAGATTTTCAGTGCTTTCTGATAATACGAAAGTCCATTAGAATAGTCGCCAATCTTTGTATAGACCGAACCAATATTATTGTAAGAAGTAGCTAAATCAGGATGACTTGAACTAAGAGTTTTTTGGCGAATTTCGAACTCCTTTTGATAAAATGAAAGTGTACTCAAATAGTCGCCCAGTCTGTCATATACCGAACCAATGTTATTGTAAGAAGCAACCAAATTGGGATGAGTTGAAGGAAGAGTTTCTTGGTAGATTTTTAGTGCTTTTTGATGAGATGAAAGTGCACTTGAATAATCACCCATTTCGAAATACACCAAGCCAATGTTGCTGTAAGAAGTAGCCAAATCAGGATGATTTGAAGGAAGACTTCTTTGATAGATGTCCAACGCTTTTCGATGAAATGCAAGTGCATTCAAATACTCCCCCATCTTTTCATATACCACACCTATATTGTTGTAACATTCAGCTAGATTCGAATGTTGCGATGAAAGATTTTTTCGACGGATTTTCAGTGATTTTTCATAAGATGTGAGCGCATCTGCATACTCTCCTTTGCGAAGCTTAATCATTCCGAGCTGATAAAAAATATGTCCTCTCTCATCTTCATTAGTTCTCTGCGCGAGTAATATTCCATATAAATCTTCGGCTTTGTTGTACTGAGCTAACTTGACCATAAAAGTTCCTAATCGAAGCCACCCTATCGATCCTTTAGTTTCTTCTCGCATCCATTCAGTAAATGCATGCAAGTCTGGATCGTTATCATTGGCCATTGTTAAATCGACTTGCCACAGACGATTATTTCCATCAATTTGTTTTATTGGTCCAATACGAAAGATGGAATTCATGGAGAAGAGAATTTGTTCTTCTCCTTCGAAATAACTGTCATCACGGATGTCAGCAAATGGTGTTGACACGATCGATGGATCTAGTTTTATGACAAACAAAATACCAACAAGATCAGACAATTCCATAGTTTCGCGTGCAAAATTGAGGGATACTTGACGGTGCATACTAGTTGATAAGAAATTATTGAATGATAAAATTCCACCTTGTGTCTTCAGCATTTGATCAAACTCGGTCTTTGGCAGTCCTTGGCCATAATAAACAGTAAACGATTTCATATATGCATGCCTAACATATTGTTCTTCATGAAGCTTTGCGATGTGGTTGTGCAGATCACGAATAAAGAATCCTAATTTTATGATGAGATCGACCTCCATCATTCGTAATACTCGATTGAGCATAGAATATAGAAAACATCGGTAGGTATACCACCAAATCGGAAGATGCTTATGGTATTCTTGTTCGAATTTAGTGACATGATAAAGTTGTTTCGGATTGTCGACGAAAACATCGCGACAGTAGATAATGAATTCATTGAAGTTTTGTGGTTCGAAGTCAATGCTTAATAGAATCTCTTTCATAATATGTGTGTAAATAAATGAAGAATCTAATTGATCAAGGTTTTGCTTGATAGTTCCGCTACCAGTGGTGACAAAACTGATTGAGACTAAGTTTTTGTCACATTCGTATGCTACTTGTTGAAGGGATTTACAGATAGGTGTAATATTTGTAAATACTCCTTTTATTTTTGCCCAATCTTTTGCCCATTGTTCATACCGAGCTTGGTTACCACAAAATATATAAATTGTACTGACTTGCGGCATGTCATGTATTGTGGGCACTATGATTTGTCCCAATGCACCAGAAGCGATCATAAACAGCTTGTCTTGCTTAAGGTCGCTAATAAATTTGATACATTCATTGACATCCTTGAATGTCTTGACTTCACTGACTATTTCTTTTAATTTTGAAATGATATTCTTGCAAGTCTTGCTGTTCTCTGGATCAATACTGCTGTCGAGCCAAACTAGCGAAAAGTTCTGAACTATGCGAGCAGCACGAGACTGTCGTGACTTCATACTGGTATGTTCACATGACGTGGCAGTAGCAGCAGCAGCAATTATTGTTGCTGTTGTTGTTGTTGACTTTCTCTTATTGTCCATGGTATGTCTGGAGATTAGTCAATGAAAAAAAATAAAATGGCTTGAACTTATCTAGTATGTTTGAGTTTTTTCGTGGATGTTTCTGCTTCTATTTGTTTTTGATTAATGTTGTTACTGTTTGACTGCTTTTTTTCTTTTCTTTTCACTTAACTACTTTACTCGTTTTCTTTTCTGTGGTTGTCTGTTGTGTCATAAGATAACAAATAAGTGCGGAAAAGATTGCAATATATTTCATACACTGTCACATTTTGCTTTCTTTTTATGATATTTGAAAGCTTTTCCTCTCCTTCTCTTTATGTTGTTGTAAATGGATATGTGCATAGAAACAGGCTATTACACATTATTGTTTGAAAATGTATGACAAATTCTTATTTGAGTACGTGCTTCCCAGATCGAGAAGTACGGGCCGATTCTCTCTGGAAAACACCGGAAATCGACGGAACATGGAAGCAGTATTCCAGCCGAAAATTTTTCGGATTTTTATCCCGTCGATTCCAGTTTTTTTCGGCAGGAACCGGCCGGAAATTATCCGGAAAAAATCTGCAAAATTTCCGACCAAAGTACTGCTTCCATGTTCCGCCGATTTTCGGTGTTCTCCTGCAGGATACAGTGATTTTTCTGCATCTTTTCTGCAAGTTCTTGCAATATTCGGTGGCCGGAACGATCGACCTGGGTTTCTGCTTGATTGAGAATTCAGTATCATACGAAACTAATGAAAGTATAGACAGAGACTTGGTATTTTTGTCAAGAATTGTCTTTTAAAGGAAAGATTAATCAACTCCAACATAACATAAAAAAAGTTTTTTGCATCCATATTCTCACACTTTTCTTAAAGAGAAATTCAATTAAAATATTATCATTAATTTGTTTTGAAAACAAGACATGATGCCGATGTTTTTTCCATGGTTACTTGATTAGATGATTGTAATTAACATATAATTTAAAAATTGGTTCATTTTGTAACTTATATTCATTCCGAAACCTACGCTGAACCCATCGTTTATTAGATTATTAAACTTTTGAATCGATCAATATGCTAAATTTAGCAAAAAAATGTGTTTCTATATTGTACAAAGTAGAACGGTGAGCTTGATGCACATGTAATTATTTACATTAAAAACTGGATATTAGGAAACAAATCGAATCTTGTGCTAATTATAAAGCCATAGATAATGTATCAAAAACTCATGACATATATAGTACACTGGCGCACAAGAGAGTCTCGATTCAGTTTTCATTCATTTTCATTGATCTTTTATCTCTGATTCTCTTTTGACATGAGTTAATTCTCTTCTTTTCTTTTGTGGAACTCACATATATTTTCGAAGAAAATAGTGAGTGTAAGTTTTAAGTTCGATTTGTTGCGGCTCCCCTCCTCCCCATTACAGATACTTAGCAACACAGGTCCCCATTAAAGACCTTAACAATCGATAATAAAAGGTGTTAGATTTTCTGGAGTTTTTTTTTTTGAAAATTGATCAAGTTATAATTTTGAAAAATAATGAATAACATTATTTGTTATTTGATTAATATATATGATAGCGTGTAAGATCTGCTGTAGATATCACAGATATGTAAAACACACTTTTTTGTCAATCTATTTAATGATTATAATAATAAGAATGATAAATCAAGAAAAACGAATTTAAAAAAAAAAGCGAAAAATAATTAGCGAATAGCAATAACGAAAACAAAAAATAGGTGCGCGTAGAAAAAAAATTTGTTCGAAATGCAGAAATTGGAGAAGTGTTTACTTTAGTGATTGATTATTCTGCAAAACGATTATAGTTTACGAGAGATTTTTCATTTTACGTTTTTTGTATTAGTTTAATGAGGCTAGAGCGCATATGTGAGTTCCACATTTCAGCCCCTTTGGGGCTGTGATAACACGCTTTTCTTTTAATTAATATTTATTAAAAATTGTGATATTTCATATTTCGAAGAGATACTTCATCAGACATCAAATTTAAGACAGATGACATATTAATAGATACAATAAGAACAATCGAAAATCGATATCTCATAAAACACGAAGAATCGTTTCTACGAGTAATTAAATAACTGTTTATCACTCGAGATATTTACAGTTCACAGAAGCGAATTCTATCCATGTCACTATTATCGAAAACTGGAATTATCTATGTTTCGATCAATTAAGTGATGGAAATATGAAAGGAGTGGAAAGATAGACATGGAAAAGTTAATTACAGTGAGAACTCTATGTGCATGTTTCCAGAGGGCGCTATGCATTTATCACGTAATTATATATATGATTCATTATCTAATATTAATGTTCATATAGCTTTGAGCAATATAAACAGCTTGCCATCGTTTTGATTATTTCGAAGCTTGAAAGAAAAAAGGTGAAGTCCAGAAATATTTGCCTTCTTGAATGGATTTCTCTAATGAAAGTGGAATGCCCTGTTGAAGATTGAAAAATAAATGGTATAGATTCGATCATGAAATTTCGTCCTCACACTTGAACCAGTATTTTCTGACTTCTCGTTTTCTAGCTCATCACGACCAGAAATGGTAATTTCCGATGTATACGTTTAGTAAATACAATAGAAAGAAAAATCGCGAAGAATTACATAAAGGTGGCGCAAAGTGATCTCAATTTTCAGCGATGGGGTATGCATTAACATAAGAACATTAAAAATCTTCACCTAGAGTCGATTTTGTCCTGTCAAATGTTTTCATTGTCGCACTTGCTCATAACAGTTTATGGTTTAGCTGGCAGGAGACTAGCATACTACTTTTTATTACCATTGGATAAAAGATGAAGGCCAACTCGTCAAAATCAACGTTTTGTGGAACTTACTGAAGATCCAATAATGTTCATATTATCTCGAGACATTGTTCTATTTGAAAAAGTCTGAATGAATTTTTAGCGAATTGCCGTTCTCTAGATCACCGCGACACAAAGTAAAAGTTTTGTTACAGTGAAAGGTACGAAGACTATGAAGGTTGAATGGATGCTCGACTGGCAACAGAAGTGCTATGCTTCGCACCGTCATTAGTAAAATCAACACAACGTACAATCAAAACCCAATGTATATGTAATAATATCGTTGACAAGTAATCCATCAAAACCAATAAAATAAATACGAGCAATTATACTAACATCTAAATCAACAACATTATCTTGGAAGGCAAATGTATTGTAATAGGACATTATTAAGAAAACAGAAAATTTATTATCTATGACATAGTCCTTAAATTCATGAAAAAAGTCTTTACTGTGTTCCACTTGTATTTACTCTATTCATTCTGTTAAAAATATATGAAAACGGTTCAAGATACTTTTCCATGAAATAAAAATGTAAATGTTTACAATGCAATTAATGATAAATAAACAATAAGAGAGAAGCATGATCTACTGTGTACAATGCAAAAATTGATATTCATTCCTTATTTTCATGGATAACATTAATTAAATTATGTAGACAGCTCTAATCATTTCATTGTATTGTGCTAATTCATAGAAATAGATGAAATATTCTTCTTGTTATTCAGATGTGTTCCAGTCGTGAATGAAAAAAATATATTAACTAATCTCTATCGACTTTACAAAGTTAAATTAACCGAATATATACATTCATTGGTAGATAAGAGCTCTAGGCTGAATAAAATCTTACTTTCATCGATAAAGTCTTCATGGATTATTCTGTTTAACTTTCGATAAAATTATATTTGGCCAAAATTATAGTTATAGTATGAGAGAGGCATGACAGAAAGCGATTTACTTTATATTGTATCCATCTAGCTTGATAAAACTTACTTGCTTTTCATTTGTTAATGCTGTTGATCTATTTTGTGTAGATCACTTGTACATTGTGATCTTCTTACGCCTTGTTAGTGCTAACGAGAGAATGCCGTCATCTGATACACTCTGTTTGAGCTAATATATTGTGCATAGGTCTGGCTCATAATGCCGAATAAAGATCTTAAAATGATTCTTCACATACGATCCTTGTTCTTGAGTTATGATCACTTTACTGAATTTCTAGCTTATTTCAAGATATTATGCGTAAGATCAGATCAAAAGATTTCAAGCTGAGATTCCTCGATTTGGTTTTCAACGTGATACCCTGCAATAGATTGGAAATTCAGTACAATAATCATAACTAGAAAAGAAAGGTCGAATGCGAAGAATCCTTTTAGAATTTTATCTTCACTAGAAACTCTATCTACAAGTGAAATACGAGCTCAAACAGAGTGTATCAGTGAGTGAGATTTTCTCGAATGTGCATAGTCATCTATCAAGACAATACAGTATTCAGATGTCTGAAATATTGCTTCAATATAACATATTCAACTAAATCTACTTGTTTTTCATAACTTTCAATGAATTTATCTATACACTTTTGGAGAAAAACTTTTATCGATTCGTTTACTTACATCTTACCAAAAACCAAACTTTATTTTTAAAAATAAGCAGTCAAAAGTTAAGCTCATTGAAATACATGATATACATACATATATATATATTTTCAAGTTTTCTTAAAAATAGTCATAAAAAAGAATATGTAAAAATATTATACACTAATTATACTTGAACATGTGTTAATGGCACAGACGATTTATTGGCTAATAGATCTCGAATTTCACGTAATATTTTAATTTCTTCACTCACTTCGACATCGGTATCTGTTTTCTTTTTTTCTTTCTTTTTAGCTGCTATTTTATAGAGATGGTTTATAGCTTTAATAATACAAAAAAGTGTCATTGCTATAATTATTAAAGTAATGCATGATTGAATAAATTTTCCATAACGAATAACAACTGGTGGTTGACTTGGATAAACAAAATTTTTCATTTTAATTGTTAAATTAGCAAAATCAACACCACCTAAAACTAAACCCAATGGAGGTGTAATAATATCATCAACAAGTGATTGAACGACATTAGTAAATGCAGTTCCAATAACAATACCAATAGCTAAATCCAATACATTACCTCGAGTAGCAAATCTATAAATATAATGAAAAATTTGACACCGAAAACATCAAGTATTCAAATGCATACTCTTTAAATTCTTTACAGAAATTAAAACAACATCGTTTCACGTGTGTGATTTCCATGTAAAGAAATTGCTTCTTTTATGAGATTTTGTTTGATAGTGTGGAAAAAGAGCAACTAGTTAGATGCAAATCTTTTGATGATGTAGGCCATAAAAATAGCAGAGAACAGATAAAAAAATAACTAGAGAATTTCAGGCTTTCCCTCAGCAAAATTTCTCTTATTACAGCTACTAACGGTTTTCTTTTCTTCTTTTCAATAAGGTTTAAGCTAATAAAAAATAGAGGGCAATACAATTAAACTCTAAAGAACTACGAGTGCCAAACAATGGACAACGGATAACTATTTTTCTTTATTTTTTTGTATAGTACTTCATATTCTTTCGATAAAGTCATTGAAGTCTTACCCTTGAAACCCTTTCATCTAAATGTGCTAAGCTCTGTTTATCTTATTTATGCATGTAGCAAATATAATTATCGACTAACATAACAAACCAAATGGAAGAATATACTTGCCATATTTTATAGTTAAAGTACAAAATGCAATTTTCTCTTTCCTTGCTCTTTGACAGATATACTTGTACCATATGTACGTAGAGATAAATCATATACTTTCTCATCATATAATACACATTCGGTGAGCATCAAAACAAAATTAAATGTAATAGTTTTTCTTCCCTTTTTAGCTTAGGGAAATAAAAATATAATTCTATTTTTCTTTCCTTAATATATATGCAAACAACATATTTGTGTCATGGATTATGAATTGATGAAAAGAATTGATATTTGCATTTCAGATAAAAAAGTTAATTGAAAAAAAAGAACTGTCTCAACATATGAATATCGACTTTTCTCTTTATGGGTATTATTTTATGAAATGAATTCAAAATAGTGTATTATCTAAACAGAGCTATCCGATATGTAAAATGTTAAAGTTTGGCTAGAAGAAATAAAAATATTCATTGTATTACAAGTATTTACCAAATTACTAACAAAATAGAAAAGACTATTTAGGAATGCCAAGTAATTACTTTACATGAGAGACATGATTGATTTTTTCCGCCAGAAAATTCTGACGCATTCACTAATTAGACTTATCTTTATTAACCCTTTGAGGACGGGAAGCCTATATATAGGCAGCGGTTCTCGATTGACTTGTAACGCACTTGAATATGTCTCTCATTATATAGTGGTGATATACATTTAGTGCAGACTATGGATTCTTCACCACTGATGTGACGCTACACCACCATATGTATTGTATCCTGATACACCTTTCTAGCAGAGATATTATTGCGAAGTTTCGAGAACGTGATCTTTTTGAAAAGTAATCCCGTCCTCAAAGGGTTAAAAAATATATATACTATCAAGACACTGTTTGAATTGTATGTTAGATAAAAATACTCTAAAATTGATAAAATGCTTCATTAAAATCTGCAAAGTATCTCAAAATTTCATCAGAAAAGTAAATGTAAGTATCTGTTAAACAATTAAAGCAATTTGATTGTTTGTTTTTATAATATAATAGTGTATTCTTTGAGGTCATACTCAACATATTTTGCTATAAATATCTATGTCTATAAAAAAATTATAGTTTGTAGAGCATTCCTTGCGGGGTTATAATGTGAAACACGATGTAGCTGCTTTTGCCAATCACATAGAGATTGCTTGATTCTATCTATCTTGGGACATATTTTTTCATCATCCTTTTACTTAATCGTCTAGGAATGAAATAAGGAAGTATTATATATATTGTAACCAGACGTTATTGATATACAGTCTTTGATCGTATATCAACAACGTTCGTCACGATCTATGATAAGCCACTTTAGCGTGTCTCCTATGTCTGTTGGGAGCAAGGAGTGGTAGTCCAAATTTCTTTCTGTATACTTAAAGATTATCTTGGATCGTGTTTCACAAAATAGAATCGCCTTTATTGATGATCCTATTTAAGTTATCTACAATAATCAAAAAAGAATTATTAGTCGAATTCAGCAAAAAAAGGACTAGATGTTGACTGTAGTTAAGATATTTATAAGATCAATCACGTTTTGAGAAAAACCTTCCGAAATCACGAAAGAAAAGCTCAGTGGGAATAATGATGTTTAACATAAGGAGTGACAATTAACTGCTCAGCTTGTTGCAATAGCTTGCTAATTTCCACAACCGATGGCGCATCGAATTATGATTCAACATGTTTCAGTGAAACTCTGCCAGATACAATTTGATTAACAATGTGACAAAAATGACCTATAAGATTGATTTAAAGTGTATAAAACTTTCATATTGATGTTAGATCACAGTAGTAATTACGAAAATTTGTTTTTTTTCAATGAAGTCTCTTTTAATTTCAACCGATTTATAAATATTATTCTTTTAAAAGATCAGATTCAGTTTACAATAAGAACTCATAATCATAGTAAGTTGATAAAAAAAAACGAAATTGTATCGTGTTTTTCTGGTACGTTTAGAATCGATTGATTTGTATTTTAGTGAATAAGCATTATTATGAACCTTTATTGTTTAAGCAAATTATATTAAATAAAAACATCGAATAGCACTTCTGGATAATGAATATATCGAATAATCTAATTATAAAAATGTAGATATACCTATCTAACACAAGAACAAAAACACTGAAATATGATTTTATCCAAAATGAATCATTTGGTGTTGATTCAAAATAATTTAATAATAAATTTAGTGAAAGAGCAATAGCACGTATAACTCGTATAGATAATGAGGCATGTATTAACTAAATGATAAAATCGATATAGTTCAATAGAAACATGTCGATACACATCAATAGGGTTCCTCTAATAATCCATTTAGCCATATTTACTTTTCAATTCCTTTTCTATGTGAAATAGCAGATAAACCGTAGCGAAAGTAACTTGAATTTTTGATAAGACACACACGAAAGGAATTCCTTGCTGTGAATTATAAAATATGTCGCGCGGAAAAACGTTGATTCCTTAATCGTAGAAACGATTGTTCGTTTTTCATTAGGTATTTGTTTTCATGATAGTTCAGATTTCAAGCTTCGCACCCTATTTCGCAATCGAATGAAATCCAAATGCCATCTAGTTTTGTTTTTTTAATCTTTTGACAAACTCTATCGAACAATAGTTTAATGCTTTTCATATCTACCATGTTGAGTAGTGATATGAAAAATTAAAATAAAAAAGCACGGGAAAAATCAATAAAATAACAGAATAGATTTGAAATTTTTGTTTTCATCATATCGATTTTGTTAGTAACATGACCTTGAATGCTTAAAGTATATAACCTTAACCCTAGTTTGTACTTATAGTTGAAAAAAATAACTAAAGTATTTTATCAAATTCCATTCATAAAAAATTGAAATAATAGCCAATATAATAATTAAACATAAAAGAAAACATCTGTTGCAAGCTTTGTAATTACAAATTACTTTGTTTTGTAATACTAAAACGAAAATTTCTAGCAGACAATTTTAATTTTTAGAAGTTTCCGTTCAAATAGACTTTCATATAATAAAATGCCATTGCAACAGAGCTGTAAACTGATTTAGATTTGTTTCTAGTCAAAATTATTGTATCATAGCGAATAACTATGTTAGAGAAATGAAATCTTGATGAAACACTTCAATATGTATATGATAAAAAGCAGTTGCTTAAGTTAAAAAGTTACTTCAGATAAAGGATGATCGAAAATTAATTTGACAAAATGCTTACTCATTTGTCAGCCTCTTAAAGGTGCCTACAGAAATGTTTTAGTATTGTTTTCGAATTTAAGTTCAAAATTTCTCGAGCACTTTGAGTTTAGGAGTTGTGCGCCAACCTTTTAGAGGCACACAAATTTAGTTTGGTTATATTACTGATTTTTGTTTGCATAGAATTAAAGGCAAGATTTTTCTCTGCATAGTGGTATAAGAATTTCAGAACAAATGCTCACGAATGGTCGGACTCACTTTGCAAGTTCGTTTCCGATTGGAACCAAGAAAATTGTTTAAACCGGCATGATGTAAGCTACCAGAATACTCACTGTTGACAAATGCCTTATAGCAAATAAATTATTAGTATACCATTTAGTAGAGGAATGTTTGCTCTTTTATTTGCTGTATTCGAAATAATTAGCACTTCTACTTGTGTTATATTTGTTTCCAAATTTCTGCAGACTCCTTTAATAAAAATGAACAAACATTTTGTCAAATTACTTTCCCATCATCTGTTATCCAGCAGCTATTCACATTATGCTGAAATATTTGATATCATTGAAAACAGTTGATTAAGATTAATATGAGTAATACAAGATGTATATTACTTTCCGTGAAGTATTTCTTTTATCTATTAATTCATACCTATTACGAATGCTAGCTATTCAATTCTACCTTAAGATTTAAAATTCTATAATTTTATCCGTTCTACAACATATATTATTTATTCTACAGTACATACAACATATAATCTTTCTTTGTTTTTGTATTGCATTAATTGAAGTGAGTAAAAAAAAGAACAGGAAAATATCTGACATTGAATAATTAAGAATACAAAAAAAAATATCTGTCCTATTGAGATCGTTGACTTTGACTATCATCATCTCGTTTAGAAATAATAAAAGTCACATCCGTTTGTACTTTGTTTATCAATGGTGATGTTTTTATTGAAGTTTTACCACCAGTTCTTGTACGATTTCTTGTCATTGGTCCTGCATATGATCCATTTATAGTTGAATGCAAAATTTTTCCTTTCGATAAATTTGTATGAGCTGGTGTTATAGGTGTTTGAGACAATGGTTCAAGTTCACTTTGTTGAAGAATACGTTGATGATGACGACGAATAGGTGGCGTTAAATTATTTGAACAATCAATATTCGATAACATTGGTGATGAAAGTTCATCAGCAAGTTTTTCAAAACGTTGAATTGTTTCATCATTTTCATTAACAACATTTTCAACAGAATTAATTTGTTCTAATTGAAATTTATCTAAATCATTATCATCATTATGATTAAATAATTGTAATAAACGATTATATAAAGTTTTTGATTTTTTTAAAATAAATTTTGATATTATTTCAATTTTATTTTCTATATATAAGCGATGATGTTCATTTATTGGTAAATGATAACAATAAATAACAATAACACTTCTTATAATAAAAATAGTGAAAAAAATAATTGACCATAATTTTGAAAAATGAAATATTCGATTTAATATCAATACTCCATGTAATATATTTAATTCAAATAATATTGGTAACCATTGTATAAATGCTTGATAAAGATAAATAAATGGAAATATTAAATAATCAATGAAAAATATTCCTAAAGAAAGACTAGCAAGAATAAAAATTGGACGAAGACCAATATAAAGAAATATAAAAATAAATAATAAACTAACACCAATAACAGAGTGTAACATTCGATTCATGCTTTTGTATTCGATCATTGCTTTTGTGTAAGAAAAACTATCAAGGACGATAGACTATTTAATATACTATACAATCAATACAATTGATTTATCCAATGAAAACAAAGCTTGACAAATACTGTTGATTGGATAAATTATTCAACAATAAGAAAAAAAACCTAAATTACAGACATTATTTGAAAAGTAGTTTCGAATAATTATGCAATTTCTAATTTCTTTTTTTTAGATACATTTTTTTAATGTTATACCTATAGTTTGAGTCGCTCCGTCTGCATGATGGAGTCTAATCTCAAACATGCTCAAGAAAACGAACTTCGTGTTCTGAGCTCAATTTATAATAACTCTTTGAAAGATCTTCGTACTAAACGTGATAAACGTTTACGCCCACCATATTTTTCTTTAACAATAACACCATTACGATCTGATAGCTTAATAGCACAACAAATAAATGATCCAACATTTGATTTAATTGTTCAAGAAACATCAAAATATCCCCATGAGTAAATGAATTTTTGTCTGTTTAAATTTCATTGACAATCTAATTTGACATTTTTTTAGACTTCCAGAAATAAAATTAGCAAATCCAAAATATATATCTATTGATGCATTAGAACGATGCGAAAAAGAACTTCGAATTCAAATGCAAAATTATGTCGGAGGAGTATATATAATCAAATACATATCATTTGATAGAATATTATGAAATATATTTGCTTTTATAGGAAATGATTTATTCACTTGCTCAATATGCACAAACATTTTTAGATGAATTTCGTCCAAGAAAAAGAACTCCACCTCAAATACAATCACCTGAAACAAATCCTGAAAATGACGTTTGTTGAATATTGACGAATAAATTATTGAAATCATAGTCGTTTGTATTTTATTTAGGAACATCAACAAATTGAACAAGAAATAAATGCTATTCGGGAAAAGCATTTCAAAGAAGCAGAAAAACAACGATATAGACAGGTTGATCATTTTATACTTGTATACTAATTGAAAACAATCTAAAACACATGCATCCATAAGCTAATTTGTCTTTTTTCTCGAAAACAGCACAAAGAATAAAATAGTTTGAGACTATCTATTATCTTTTACTATTCTAATCAAATTTGTGAATGAAAATGTTCAAAGCCTATTTAAGATCGTTGATGAATGTTCTAATTATTCGTAGATTTATTTCTTGATCTTGAGAGTATCAACCAAAACTTATACAATTCTTTGTTTAACAATAAATATCCCGAGATTAAGAGATCCTTCATAGCTAACACCTTGAAAGTATAAAATTGGTTGTTCAAGTACTTGATAAGTGGGTCAAGGTTTTTCTTTTAATTATTCATAAGCTTGTGCGAGAAAGCGAAAAGTAGTCGAAAAATTTATAACAAAAGAACACAACCTTTTTTAATAGAAACTTCAACTCAGATGAATGAGCTAAATAAAAAAAGACAGACGGAAGACACTATTATCAAATCACTAAAGAATAGCATTTGAATTAGAATTTCTTTCCAAAACTAAAATTTTTAGATACACAAATTTTAATGAAGTTCTATCGAAATTAATACGGATAGAAACGTGAAACTACGAAAAAAAGGGTATCGAGGTGTGGATCTTTCTGCACTCCGCCTCTTCCCACCATACCGACACTTACATCGAAGGATTACAGATAATTTATGAATTGATATTATAATTTTCTCATACAGCTGAACGTTTGTGTTCTTTTATAATAAGTTTCTGAACTATTTTTTGCATCGGTCAATTTTCGTAAACCTGCTTGTGCAAGGCACCAAAAATCCATAAAACAGTCATAAGTCAGTCACTCAGCAGCATTCGGGATTGGATTTTTCTATATAATTCCGTTATATATATTATCATCAAACGAAAGAAACGAGACTGAAGGCAGGTATCGAGCTCAGAGTGAACCTTGACACTTCAGAACTATGGCTTTTTGATACAGTTAAAATATATTATATGATATTAATAGATAAATCTAAATAGATCTCGGTAGCCACTCAAATCACTTCTAGTAGTGAATATACATTATCCTTTTAGGCTTGACTGTTAACATGAAAACCTATTGAAAAGTATAGTAAGAACTTTTCAATAGAGAAAATAATTCAAATCTTTTACTAATTTCAAATCAAACTATGCCTGTCTTTGATTTAATTCTCTAACCATGCATCAATTGATTTTGATTTATACACTTTTTTTTATTTCTCAGTCTGATGTATTATCAAAAAAAACTGTTAAATTTACTCGTATTTCATCAGAAACAATAATTAAATTTGAAAATCCAATTGAAATAACTGTACGTCGTGGTCATATATTACATAAAGAAATGCATCCAGTAATATCAGAACAAATACTTAATATATCTTATATATGTACGGATAGTGATACAGCAAATGTTTATTGTCTTTATGAATGGAACTTTGAATATATACAAAATGATGATAAGACAAATGATCAAGAAGATTTTCTTGCACAATATCGTCGTGAAATAGGACATATTGAAAATGATATCAAACGTTTAATTAATATGAGACATAATTTAATATGTAAAATAGTTGCTTATCAATATGTTATTCATGACACAACTACTTATACATTTCGAGTAAATGATATAAATTCTTTTGTTTTTAATGTTCAGACATTGAATTTTTGGATAGGTTTTAACTGAATGGCCAGAAGCTAGTTCACTTGAAGTATTTAATTCTTGTCCAGTATCGGAATCATTATTAAAGAAAATTGCAATATCTCTTTGTGAAATACTTTTATTTCTTCATTCAAAATCAATTATTCATCGTGCAATAAATGTAAAATTATTTTCTTTTGACAATTTCTTTTCTTTATTCATAACGAAATTTTTCTTTTGGTAGATGAAATCTGTTTATCTCTGTACAACAGGGATTCGATTAACACGAACGAGTTTTGTTCGAAGGTTTGATTATTTTTATTTAATTTTTATTAGAAACTTATCATTTATTTTATTAGACTAAATGATTTACACATTTTATTTCATGAAGGTCAACTTCCACGATCATTACATGGTTCAACTATAAATGATATTTATGATATGGTAAAATAGATTTTATAGTATAGTTTCTTCTAGTTAGATAATTAAATAGGGTTTACTTCTGCTCAATTTGGCTACAGGTCGATTACATGATTGTATTCTTGATGCACCGTCAACATTATCAGACGAATTTAGAGACTTTTTACAACGGTAAGCTTTTATATACAAGGCGTGTTAAGATATTTACAGTAGAAATTTGCACTCACCACAGACCATGGTGGGCATTGATATCCGATCATAGATTGTGTATTGATAACGTCTCGTTATAATGTATGAATTACTTTCTTATTGCATTTCTGGAGGATTGAGTAATAGGATGATGAAAAAATTTGTTCTTTAATAGATGAAATAAAACAATTTCCTTGTAATTAGCAAGAACGGTTGCATCGTGTTTTACATTTTAATTCTATTGTTCATGTAAAAATTTTAGCGAAGTCAGCTAGCTTTATCATTTCTTGCTCTGTGATCTCTAAGGGGTTCATTTTTATAAAACTTTAGTTCATGTGAACCATGAGACAATTAGAAACAGATTTTGTATCAATTTAAAGTTTATCGATTGCGGACTTCAAATCAACAATTTGAATCTAATTTTTATCATGAATGTAATTGTTGGAGTATGAGTGGATAGGCAAGCATTACGTTCAATCACACCCGCAGCGCAGGATACGAATGTGGTGTTCATACATTTACATAAATCATGTTATCGTATCGACTTTGTTGTAAATTTTAGAATTTTTTTCAAATAAAAATTAAAAAACGCATTAAATATGTAATATATTGGTACTTGACAGATTTATTGAACGAATTGTCCTTCCGAACCGTCAGAGTTAGCCAAAGGTCGAAAAGAGTTAATTTTTAAACGAAATAAGCACTTATCAGTGATTAAAATCTTAACGAAAGCTAGATCAAGCAGCTTGCGACAACTAAAAAAGTCAACATTTTAGTATGTGTATATAGCGAAATTTAAATACTTATCAGCTATCGCAAGTCGTTTTAAAGAACTTTCATTAATATGTTACTCGTTGAGAAGCACTTACTTCGTTGAAATTTTCAAATGGATAGAGATTGTACTAATAGTTATTTATTTAAATGTGTATTTAAATAATTTTTTTTCCTTTTTGTCTAGGTGTGCAAATGGTGAATCATTAAAACAATTATCAGTCGATCCTTTTCTTGTTCATAGAATGGACGCACAAACAAATTTTGATACCCTTATTTCCGATTCGGACAGTAAGAAAATCATTAAGTGATGTTTTTTTTCTTTCATTAAAACAAAAAAAATTCAAATCTTTAGATCGTGATACTGGTTCAACAAATAACAATAATGATGAAATGCTTGTTTCAGCTCAATCACGTCTTAAATCAGATTTTGAAGTTATTGGAATCATTGGTCGAGGAGGTTTTGGAAATGTTTTTAAAGTAATCAAAGCAACATTCAATAAGAACGAAAAAAAATAAAGATTTCTTATCAAATTAAAATAATTTAGGTACAAAATAAATTAGATGGATGTTTTTATGCTGTTAAACAAATTCTTCTTAAAAGTGCAAATAAACAAGTTAATAAAAAAATTACACGAGAAGTTAAATTACTTTCAAAATTAAATCATCAAAATATTGTGAGGTAAATATATGTTTAGATTTATGTGAATAATTTAAAGAGAAAAATTATTATTATTTTTTCCGTTTATAGATATTACAGTACATGGACTGAACAAATGTCATTGAAAAATGAAAATAAATCTTCAAATGATTCACCAGCAGCAAATAAATCAAGTACACCATCGAAAAATAAACCTATTAATAGTGATAGTTTAAGAAATCAATTACATGTAATGATACCAGATTTGTCGATTTCAAAAGTACAAGAAAATCAAGACGATAATTCATCAAGTTCAACATCATCATCAACACCTTCATCAGATGATGAAAGTGGTGTATTTGATACAAGGTTTGATTTATGAAAAGAATAGAAAACAAAACAAAACACATGTGATATTTTGTTTTTGTTGAATAGAACGTTTCATCCAGTAGAAAGAAGTGATGATTTAGTTGTATTTGATCGTGACGAAAATAATGCTGATGTAAGTATTTTGTATTCATTCGGTTAACTTTCATCGGTTTATCTTGCTTTGGAACTTTATAAAAATGGTCACGAAATTTCCTTAGAAAACTAAAGAGTATTGGATATTATTCGTTAAAATTGTTTGAAATTAGTTTTGATATTAACGTAAGGTCTTTTCCTAAATAAATTTTTGATGATTTTCGTCGTATCCTGCTTGAAAAAATGTATTTTTCAGAAAAAAAGTGGGAATTTTTTTTCTCTTTTTTTGATTGTACGTCCCGAAATTCTCAAAGAAGATTGATTGTGGTTAATTGCTTTTTCTGTATTTGAAAAGAATATATAAAACTACAGTGCTTGGCAAAACTCATTTTTTGAATTAAGTTTTTACATTATTATATAGAGAAGCACTTCTATAAAAAAGATGACGATTTTTTTGAGAGTTCTTCTAAGTACTGAACTCGTTATTCTTTTCCTTCACATAAAAAATAAGAGTTTAAGAAAATATTCTGCAGTCTAACATCCTCTTTCAAATAAACAAATTAAATCTATAGAATAAGGATCATAGAGAATTTCCGGTTGCCAAATGCGCTATTTTTGACTCTTGTTTGTCGAATATCTTTCGAAACATCATGATATGAGGCTGAAGTTTTCAGCATAACTTTTTCATTATAGTTTCAACATAAAGTGAAACTTTCATGTGATTTGAATACATTCGGCCCAAGATCGATTTTTGAGGGGGGGGGGGGGGGGGGGTAGATGAACAAGAAAGCACTGAAAAACAGGAATGGGACTCGCTTGCGTCTCTGCCGCGGCTTTTTACTTGATACATGGGAAGGNCAGGATACGACGAAAATCATCAAAAATTTATTTAGGAAAAGACCTTACGTTAATATCAAAACTAATTTCAAACAATTTTAACGAATAATATCCAATACTCTTTAGTTTTCTAAGGAAATTTCGTGACCATTTTTATAAAGTTCCAAAGCAAGATAAACCGATGAAAGTTAACCGAATGAACTGTGTATCTCCTGTCGAGTCATTTTTAATCCATTCATAGTGAATAACATGATCTTCATTCGAAAACTTTGATAACAACTATTAGCCAGTCAAAAACTATTGCAACATAACTTTTAAATAACTTCATATTGGTAAAAGATAGAAATCTGTAGTTTCTGTTACGATCTTTCTTCTGGACGAGATCTTAACGATAAGATTGAGTGGTTTTAAACCAACAATTTCATATTATAAAAATAACATGAATACATAAGGCACGCTGAAAGGGTTTTTCGGCGAGCTCTTCTAAAAGTCGTAATTTCAGTACAACTGTTCTAATATAATGCTCAGATATATTTAAGATTATGTACAAACATTCAAACTTGAAAATCACGAGCTTTGTTGTATTTTTGCATTTCTTTCAGACTAGTGATACAATAGTTTCAACGTACACTCTAAGTTTTGATAAAAGAATTCTCAAAGTATGTTTTTTATATGACTAGTAAATTGGCTTAACTTAAAAGAAAAGCTGCGCCCATTTAGTATGAGCATGAGGATACTTAACGCCTTCAGATCATACACTAATCAATTTGTTTCATTAATTTCAATAGACTACTTAGCGAAAGTTAGCTTGTTAATAGCTGCCTGGTGGAAATTTTCAAACTGTATCAGCAGAGATAAAAAGCCGGTCTCTCAGGTCTAAGTATTCACCTTGAAAATACAAGATCACAGTGAACTCATATTACTTCCATCTAGCTTCAAAACTCAAATATTAACTATATGAAATGGAATTCAATGTCTACTGTGTTAAAACAAGTCATAAACGGTCTTACAAGAAACGATTTCAAATAGATCTGATATCATCGATTGCCTAAATGCTTTTTTTCATGAAAGGCAACGCTTCGGAAAACACCACTAAAACCAATTGTCAAAAAGTTGTCTAAACGGCTGATGAAAAAATTTTTTAAAGCATTTCTTGTACTAATTATTTCGACACAATCCTATAAATAAAAGATCTGATTTTCAATCTTGTAAATGTTGAACTAGACATCATTCCCTGAAATGACTCATTTTTCGAAAAAATAATTCACGATTAGTAGGCTTCCAGCTTTATATAGATTAAATAACAACATAGGTGCAAAAAATCATCGTAAAAATATCAAACTAATAATAAATGTAATTTTTATATCATTCAAGACAAATGGGTCATTTTTGACTTATTCTACATCTTCACAGTAAAATGACTTCACTGAAATTTAACCATATCAGTTAACCTGCATAAGCTGTTTCCGTGGACGATTCATTAATCAACTCTAATGGATTAGGGTGATCGGTTATTAAATCGATCAGCGGTCGATACTGATTAAAAATTTGATATGATTTAGTAATCAATATGATGTCAGTGAAAGATAGTTAATATTTTGTTTTTGTTTATATAAACTTGGATTTTCTGAATTGCGATGCATTCTAGATTGAATAAGTCTTTTTCGAGAATATTAAAAAACTAACAGTTCAATCAAGCTGAACTGTATTCGTCTTCATCGATTATAATGATTAAGACAAAAAAAGAATGATATAATTTTCTCCATAGCGTAAATGGCGATTCATTTTCTTTAAATACAAATATTTTATCAAAAAACTTCTAAACTAGATGTGATATAAAATTGTTTTAAAAATTTATCCTTTAAAACGAAAAGACTTCCACTTAAATAAATTTATTTTAAATTTTTTTATATTTTTCAGAAATCAGAAAATCGTAACGAAGATAATAACAATGATCAATCAAGTTCATCATCATCTGTAAATAGTAATAATGATCAACGTATTCAACGAGTTTTATTCATACAAGTAACTACAAAAAAAAACATTATGCATATTACTTCAAATATAATTATTCTATCTAGATGGAATATTGCGAAGGAAATACATTGAAACAACTCATAGATCGAGGAATATTACAAGAAAAACCAAAAATGATTTGGATGTTGTTACGTGAAATTTTAGACGGTCTTAAACATATGCATTCAAAGGTAATTAAAATTATTTTTGTTTTGTTTTCGAAAAAAGTTATTCAACTGTATTTATAAATAGGGAATTATTCATCGAGATTTAAAACCAGGAAATATCCTACTTGATTCAAATGGACATGCTAAAATCGGAGATCTTGGTCTTGCAACTATTAGTAAACTATCTGTAAGTTCTAATTAAAGAATATTCTAGAACTTCTAAAACGATTTTAAATTCATCATTCTTGCGTTTAGTAAATACAAACTCTTTGCAACTTTGGCAGATTATTCTACTTTCTTAGAACTAAATAAATACAAAGTTTCAGGTCTATAGCTTTCAATATGAATGAGAAACTATAACAACATTAACATGTACTATTTTGTCAATGAATGATTAGAGCTCATCAAATCATAAGTTGATGATGATCGTTAGAAAATGTTTTTTACTAGTAGCAGATATATGAAATTCATTTGACCTATTGTGAGAGAAAAAGTAGCAGAAGAACTAACAAAGAAACGTTCCTAAGTGTTCGATGGTTTTTTGACTGAGACTATCTTTAGGTAAGAGGTTATGGTGAATAGTACAAAAGCTCCCCCTGATGCCATCATGAAAATTGAATTTCAATTTAAAACGCTGCAGAAATGAAGCGGTCAATGACACTAGGTCATTGTGAAATTTCATTGATTTTTTAATCTCCTGCTCTGAGATATAAATACTGAAAGACCATCTCATAAAAAAGGGAATTATTCTTCTCATACTAATATTTCAGGATACCAAATATTTAAACCAGTGAAATTTTCACAACGAGTTAGTATCAGTGAGAGTTTCATTTGCGCAAATATTTCAAGTCACAACTTGAAATTCGATTTTCATGTTGACCTGAGAAGAACCACAACTTTCAGTTGAAAAAAGTAGTACAAATTCGATATTTAGAGACTGAAGGTTCAGACAACCGATCCCTCTTGAGTTTCTACACTACTCTTCGTGGCTTCTGACTTAAATATAGTTTCGGTTAAAAAGCAATCGGATACTTGGAGATGTTTCTTCGTAAGCGATTTACAAAATGTAGTCTTTCCTGATAATCAAGTTCGTAAGAAAAGGAGGCATGTGGCTTTGGATACTGTTGAACATGTTTTTATCGATCGAATTAAGCAAAAGATCTTATGGTGCATTAGAGGCAAAATTACGAGAGCAAGAATACAATAATCTTGGACAACTGAAAAACAAGAATAAAGATTAATGGAAAAGTTTAGTGTGCCTTTATGCTAAAGAATGATAAATAAAATACTTGCACTATGCAAATTCATAATTGATTACGATGGTAATCAAATAAATGCAGATCAATAAGTTGATATATGTTTCTTTTTGTTTCAATTTAACAAGCTCCTAGCACAATCCCTGCGGAAATTGTTTTATTTTATCTATTTTTGGCGTACATTTATTTCTTCATCATCTATTTACTTTATCCTCGGAAAATGTGATAAGGCAGTAGTTTATATATTAGAACAGGAGTGATTGATGCACAGCTTGTGATCGTATATTAACAATATCTGGCACGATCTGTGATATGTCGTTACTAAGATGTCTATGACTAACCGTTGCTAGTATGTCTGTGAGGAATGGGAGCCTTCAACTATCTCCTCTATGCTTTAACAGGCATTTTAGATTGTGTTTCACAAAATAAATAAACAGATCGATAAAACATTGCATGATAATTATCTATCAAAATTACAAAGAGTTTGCATCTGCTGAATGCAAGAATGATGAATTTTTAAATCATTTCAGAACTTCTGGAATACTCTTTATATCTTTCTTTTGTTGATTAATTCTAATTTGGTTTTTCTTCAATAGGGTTATACTGATTCATCTGTACAAACACAACTGAATCCAAACGAGAGATCAAGTTGGTCATTAGAACTAAAAGATGGTGGTCTTATAAGTACTCCAGTTGGAACAACATTTTATATTGCACCAGAATTATTAAGTGGTCAACGTATAGCTCCAACTGAAGTCAGTAGAAAAAGCAAAAGATTAATTTCGTTAATAATTTAAGTTTTCTTTCTTATTAGAAAGTTGATATATACAGTTTGGGCATAACATTTTTCGAAATGTGTTATCCATTCAATACATCAATGGAACGTGCAAAAATCTTATGTGAATTACGTCGTCCTGAAATTCATGTACCAAATCATTTTCGTCAGAAATCATTTTCACGTCATGTAAATTTAAATACGAGAAAAAAACAAAAGTTATGAAATTGATTTCTTTTAAATTTTAGTATGAATTAGTTATGCAAATGCTTAATCATGAACCGGATAAACGACCAAGTGCAAATACATTATTAGAATCAAATATTATTCCATTTGAACAAGAAGAACAATTTGAACAATTATTAGACAGTATGATAAATAGTACAAATAATGATTTACAATCATTTTATTATCGAAAAACAATAACAAAATTATTTTTAAGAAAAAATAATATTGCTCGTGATGCAACATTTGATCCCGATACACAAATTGATTTTAATAGGGTTTGTTTGCTTTTCTTTAATTAAAATTTCTTATTTTCACAAATTTAATTGATTATTTTTAGTTAGCAACATTTCATCGAGAGTCACATATCTATGCCAGTTTACGTAATTGTTTTATTCGTATTTTTGAAAAATATGGAGCATTTCTTATGCGATTACCAATATTTATACCGGATACATCGATTTATAATAAAAATGAATGTTCAAATTTAAAATTTATATCATCAACTGGTCTTATTGTTTCACTCGCATTTGATTCAAAAGTATGAAATTTTTAGTGATTTATTAATAAGAATTGCTTTGTTATAAGCGTTCTTGATATTGTTGCATATGTTGATGTGAAAGAAAAAATAAGTTTTAGAATATTTGTTTTTTATTCAATCCATATTTAAATTTAATATTTTGATTCCTGCGATTAACCTAATACGTCCTATAATTTACTGTGTCTCTTTGAATGCTAAACAAAATTTTCATCACCAAGATTATTAAGTTTTAATTTGATATAAAATTAATTACTATAAATTTTATAGTTCAAGAGAAGGGAATGTTTAAAGGATGGTATATATAGATATCATTGGGTAAGAAAGAGTTAATCATATTTGACTTCTGAACTGCAACAGAAATTTTCGGTATACTTTTAAAAATCTTGAAGATGATTTATAAGTCCTTTTACTGTGCTTGTTTTACAGTATAGACGAGTAGATTACACAAAACTACAGAAAATCCCAAGAAAGAAACATAATCGTGCACTTAAAGGTGTGACCGAAATTTCGCCAATTGGCGAAATTCTGAAACCCCATTCATAGAAGGAGCAAAAACAATATCAATCTATGAAATTTCCTTTTGTTTGTCTTTCAGTTTATAGCTCCATCATATATTTGAATAGGCAATGGAGAATGAAAAATCTTTCTACTGTACTCATGTTCGATAAAAAATTCTAATAGAAACCATTCTATATGTGATTTTCTTTAGGTACCATTAGCTCGTTATATTGCTCGATGTGTGTCTCATTATGGTTTAAATGGTTTACCAACAATGAAATGTTATCAAATCGGCAGTGTTTATCGTGAAGGTGTTACTGAAATGCATCCACGAGAATTAACTGAATGTGGTTATGATATTATATTTACACAATCAACGTAAGAAAAATATTTTATTAGTTTAAAAAATAATTTCACATTTGTTTCGAAAAGATTTCTTCCAGATGCTGAAATATTAGCTGTAAGTCAAGATGTTCTTGAAGAATTACATTTACAAAAAGTACGTATTAAATTTTAAAAAAAACACAGGAAATTTGTTATGTTATTTATTATATTAGAAGCAAACTGTATTTATTCGATTAAGTCATAGTCAATTATTACGTGCTATATTAATCTTTTTCGATGTACCTACTGATAAGATTAGTTCAATTTTAGCGGCAATCAATAAAGTATGTGTTGAATAGAGTTGTCAGATCTTCTGAAAAGTTAAAAAGTTTCCCGATTTTAGAAATGTTTTTAAATTCTATTTTTTCAGTGTTTGGCAAAAATATAGTAATTATTCATTACCGTACGTATACCCCATATGTAAATAGTTGATCTTCGTTTGATTTATTATTCTTGTGAATAAATTTGTCAGCTATCGATTTTTCTGATCACAAAAGGTGATACGCTGTCGGAGAATTTTTCATAGTGCTCTTATATTTCCTTAATATCGTGCACGCAATATGTTAGAGAACTCGTCTTTTTGCAATAGCTCTGAAGAAAAAGAGGCTTTCAAAAAAGCATTTCGTTAGAAAGAGTTATATTACGTCTTATTTCAGAAGATAAAATGTGACCGTTTTTCTACATTAGGTTATACTTGATACATAGCTCTTGGACATTTTATCGGTAAATGAACGAAATGTTTTTTTTCTTTAAAAACTAGTAGAAAGAGCGATTTAAAACGGTTTCCGATATAATTCGTACGATAAGTCTCAAGTGGCTTCTTAATAGTAATTAAGATGTGGCAAAATTACATTAGTAAATCTTGACAATAATAGCATGCTGCTGTCAGTTATATGCCAAAAAGACATATCCTTTATGTTGACAAGTACATTTTGCGGAGTGCTTAAGGGGATATCCTTGCCGGCACTTTTTGAGAATGGCTCATCAAAAAATTTTTGAAATTTTCAAGCTAGATAGATCACAATGAGTAGAGCAAAATTTGTCGTAGACTGAAAATTTCCCTGTGCTTCCTTCAGGAAGATATAGGGGTCACAAGGGCCAAAAAAAGGACTCCATGATCGCCCCTATTTTTCTGAGGGGTACGTGTATTTGAGCTAAAACTTTTTTACAGATACTAGAAACACTTTATGGTGCCTAGTTTTCTGGTTTCTTTCCATCTCGTTCCCTTCGAATAAAAAAGTCCAGATACAAAGAACATCCTAAAAAATGCATGCGTTTTTGAATAGTGCTTCTCTCGTAAGACTTGCCAAAAGTCAGCGGTAGGATACTTTTTGACAATAAAAAAAGCAGGCATCCAAAACACTATCTAATACTTGTAGAAAGTTTCAGCTCCATTGAATGTACCATACCTAAGAGACGGGAGCGATCCTGTAGATTTTTGCTTAAAAACTAGATTTCGAGTAAACTACGACAACGAAAAAAATGTCCTACACCCCTACGACAATCAATTTATTCTTTCGATCTTTTTTTCCACTTTAGAGGTATATTTGAATTCTCAAAACGTTATCAATAGATGAAGGACACTTCAAAGCATATTCTAGAGTAGAAGAAATAAAAAACGAGAAACTTGAATATTTTGGGTTGGAAAAGAGTACGGAGTCCCCTTAAAGAATCTTCCTTCAAAAGCGACTCATCTGCTACTGTCAAAAAACATATTTAATAATATGTCTAATTGTCAAATTAACTGTGAATTTTATAAGAAAATAGATTCGAAATTTAATTACTTTTTTAGTTTTGTTCATACTGACTTAATTCTACATTTACAGCCCTCAACAAAAGTATCTGCCTCTCCTCATGAAGTACTACTGTTCTTTATGATATTGAACTGATATTTTAGTTTGCACTATAACATGGGTTCACTATCTCAGTGCATGCTAATTATTAAGACCCAGACTATGTGTCACAAGCTTTGGCGATAATAAAATAGACACATGATATTGTCTTCAGAAATAGAAAAAAAACAGCAGTAGCTTGTGAAATAGCAAACAAAAACATTGTTAATATGTATTCCCGCTGAATATGTTTTTCACAATGGAAAGATCTGCGAATCATAACTCCAGTTTATGTGAATCAATCGAGAGCAAATTGGTGCTTGTGACCAGGGCTTATTATCGCAGGCATGTATCCAAAATATCATAAAGAATAGTAGAACTTCCTTGGGGACAACTAATGTCGTCTACGATTTGTATATTGTTTTTAATTATGAAATATCTTATTGATAGTGTATGAATAAATAAACAGAAACGAAGTATATTAAACTAATATGACAACAAAAGAGGCATCCTAACATAATAAATATAACTTTCCGACTACGAACAAAAAATTCAAATTTTTAATTTATCGATCTGGCAACTCTGGTGTTAAATGATCATTAACTTTATCTACTTTTCTCTTATTTTTGTTAATTCAGAGTCGATTTGATTCGATAAATTCAACAATAGCTATGCATTTAATGGAAAATGGAATTAGTGAACAAACAGCGAATCGTATACAAACATTATTAAATAAAGATGGACTGTTCGACGAAATTATTACACATTTGAAAGGCTTTACTAGATCTAAAACTGAGGTAAATATTTATTTATTGAAATAAATAAATAAATAATTTTTTTGTTATGTTAGGGATCAAAATTATTAAAAAGTATTGTTGATGAATTAGAAATGATCGTTAAATATGCACGTTGTTTCGGTGTAACAATGCCTGTTTGTATTAGAATTGTATTCTTGCCTTGAATTATTTTATTCTATGTTTTTCAGATACGTTTAACACTTCGATTTGTGACACTTAATCCAATATTAGATATAAATACTTTTTCAGGTTTTATGTTCCAATTAGCTTCGGTTGTACAACGAAAAAAACGATCTGTTTATGAAGTTTATGCTGGAGGTGGTCGATATGATCCATTAGTAATGCTTATTTAATTTGTTTTTATTTGATAATAAATTATTTATCTTAGCTTGCACATTTTCGACGACCGTCTCAAAAAAATCTTTCTAATGATTTACCTCATGTTGTTGGTGTAAGTTTTGATATGGAACGTTTTATTCAACTTTCAACAACTCGAACAACAAGTCCAACTCGTTTAATAGTTAGTTTTCTGCTTCGTTTGTGTTAAGTTTCTAAGATATATTTTATTATTTTTACTTTTGTTTCGATAGAATACTACTAAACCTTGCGATACAGTAATTTGTTTGGGCAGTCATCCAGTTGAATTATTACGTCTTCGTCATGAACTTGTTACAAATGGTATCGGTGTTGATACTTTCTATGATTTACCATCGGTAAGTTTAAGAGAATTTTCAAGTTTTACTTATATGATGATAATCAAAGAGTATTAGAAGATTGTAAGAATGATATCTTAAAATAATAATAAAAAATGTTATTTCCTCGAGACGAATATAATCTATGTTACATAACGAATGAGTCAGAAGTATTCCTCTCAATCGTTATACATATATAACAACTTGACGTTCTCTTTTCTTTTCTTTCTGTTCTTCTCTAATTGTGTCTTTGGTCAATAATAAATCAGATCGTCTTCTTTTCTCCGTTAACTTAAGAACGTTTTCTTTCATATACATCTTCCAACAAAAAAGAAAATCATTTTGGATATTCTTATTTCTTCTTGTTTTATAAATTCTCTGATTCTACTTAATAAACTATCCATTCATTTCATTTTCATTTGGTTCAAACAGTATATTCTATCTAACTGTCTACAGTCCTGGACAACAGTTTTTCCCTCCCTTGGGTCTCAGTCAGCATAATGTTTAGAGGTCTGAAGATTTGTATACCCATACTCCATCAGACGTGTAGAGCAGCAGCATCATCGGAATCTCGCTGGCTTTCAGTAACGTGTCCCAAGGGATGGATTGAGAGAATCAATGCTGTCTACAAGGAGAAAAATATCTCAAGGAAGGCACAGGCCGAACAATTTTTACGAGTCTAAATCGTTGTCTTTTTCAGAGTAGTAGCTCCCCTTAGATCGTTCAGTCCCTCATGGAACAAATTTCTGAGCATGCTACTGCTTTCTTGAGTAGAAACCGCATTATGATGAATGGAATTTAATTTGTTGCTGCGAGCTTCATAACCTTAAAGACTGCCTACTAAAGTTTGTCTTGTTTCTTATCAAATAAATGATTGATTCTGAACGTTTCCATTAAAAAAAAATTAAGCCTGATCTATTGTCTTTCTTCATCCAAAATATAAGTTCATATGCCCAAATATTGCTGTGAATTTCATTCAATAATCATTTTTGAATTTTTTGAATTTATTTCAAAAAGAAACTTGTGAATATTTCGAACTAATCTTCAATTCATTATCAACACAAATGACAAGTAAAGAATACAAAAAAACACGATATACAACTATTCTTTTTCTTTTCGTTCTTCTTCTCTTTTCTTTAACATTGCCAATGTAAAGCGGTGACAAACGTTTGCTTGTGCGTTGCAATGTTAGAGAAAAAAGAAAGAAGAACGAAAAGAAAACAATAGTTGTATACAAAGTTTTCTGCATTTGCTATTTGTCATTTGTGTTGATAATGAATTGAAGATTAGTTCGAAATATTCACAAGTTTCTTTTTGAAATAAATTCAAAAATGATCAATGAACTCGTATTACTCGTTATTAGAATATTGTTGGCTCTCAATCCGTGACACCAAACAAGATAATCATCCGTATGTTAAATCCCTTTTTTGTAAGAGTTGATAAATAGTTCGATGCGACCACATATATTGTTTCCAACAGCGAAGACCACAAATATCTATTTTGTTTCTATTAAAAGTTATTGAACAACAAAAACCTATCTGCCTGTTTTGTTGAACTTTCCGTCATGTGTTACATTTTAATCTCACATAAATTTTGTTTTCTTTTGATAGAATTTTGAAATTCTCGACGAATATTGTGTTTCATGTGGTTATACTTATTTAATTTACGGTAAAGGCTCAATTGATGAAGGCTTTCGTTTTCGTACATATGAAAACGGTAAAGTTACTACTGACAAACGTTGCTTCAGTGGTCAAATCGTTCAATATTATCGAGCGGATAGTAATAATACAAATTTAAGTAATATAAATAATAGTGGAACATCATCTAATCTATTTAATGATACTGAACCATTGCTACCACAACAAACATTGAGTACACCAAGTGGACTTTCAATAAAAAATACTCCATCATCAACATCACTAAATCCAAATAATGAACCAATTAGTGCTGGTGCACAATTAAACATATATCTTTATCTTATTGAACCAATGAATAAATCAATACCAAAAAAGAAAATTGAAAATCAAGTAAAATTTTCAAGTTTTTTGTTTTTTGTTTTCTAAAATAATTTTGTCAATTTAAGGTACAATATAAATTATCAACAATATCATCATTATTTACATCAAAAAGTCGAATTGAAGTATTTGTATTTGATATATCAGATTTAATTTTAACAATAATTATATCAACATTATTAATTGAAGATGAAGCATCATATAATATATCATTACGTGCGACAATAGAAAAAGTTCCACCCCGTTTTCATGATACAATATATCGTTTTTCTGATCAATTAAAAGAATTACGTTTTATAAAAAAAGCGAAATTATTTGTTATAGCATCTTACAAAACAGATTTCTATAGATTTATGGCTGCCTTTACTTGAATTCAATGTCTTTCGTTATGGGTGATTGTGTATATGAACATTCCATTTGGGTTTATTGTTTATTTTCTTTTCTTATTATATAATGAAAAGTGATTTCACATTTATTTAAATATATAAATACATATTTGGATTTGGTGCTTGTTAAAAAAAGAAACATATTTTTTGTAGATTGTTTTTATTAGCAAAAAAAAACGATGGATGGAAAAATCTTAGTAAAACTAAAAACGGGAAATATTTGAATCCCATAGATCAAGCTCTTATGTTTTGTAAGGTAAATGTAAAAGAAAAGAGGAATTTTTGAATTCCATTTTTCATCGAAAAAGAAGTTCGAAAAAAAATGAATTAAAAATCTAGAAAACAACGTTTATTAGTTAGACAAATTTTACTTACAGGGAAAAAAATCCGAAAAGTCATTAGTGAAATGGAGCATTGTGATAGAATGAAATATAATCCTATTAATCCAGCACCTTATAATATTAAAGTTTTATAAGAAAAAAAGAAACATAGGATAGAGTTTGTCGAGTTTATCTAAATAAATAAAACAAAAAACATTTTAATGAATGTTATTTATTTGTAAAGCAAAAGATGAACTTGAATTAATTTCACAAATGGATTAATGATTAGCTGAATAATAAAAAGATCATGGATACGGTAAATAACATGGTTTGACAAAATAACTTAGCTCTTTCTTTCGATTTTGCTCAATACCTTGTCATCATTTAAAGAGTCAGTAAAATAAACACAACGTGTTACTATTGATGAAATTCCAATGCTGGAGTTATCTCGTGAATCTACATCAGGTGTACCGGATATACCACGAAGTATTCTGAAAGAAAAAGTGTAGAAAGAAAAATAAATCAACGTTAAAATAATGTAAGAAATGTTCGCATTATTTTTATAGTTCACATGAGTAGAATGCTACTTGTTCGATCATTGATTTTAAGTAGCAAAGTCTTATCAATAAAAAAATTGTTAAATCGAATAGTAAAGCTTTGTCTCTTTGAAATATATCATAGAATTTCTTTTCAAACTCGACAACAAAATCGTTTTACTAATTCATCATCATTTCTCTCAATAACAACATCTGGAAGTTGTTAAAGTGATAATATTCAAAAAGAAATACAAGAATTGCATACACCAATTACTGTGTCTCAATCAACACAACTTCATACATTTAGTGGATCTCAAACAATTCTTTTATAGAAACGACCTCCTATTATGCCTCTAGTAACTCGTAGTTAGTATTACAAACAATTCTTTAGACTCATTTCTGTGTGAAACATCTTTTGAGATGCACTTACTTTCATCAGCACTATCTCTAGCTTCGCATTTTTTGCAGCATATCCAAGTAAAATAAATAATGATCTTTTTAATATAATAATTTATATCTTTTAAATGATCAATGCCACAAAATATCGAACTAACATTATCTTCAAATGCTCCACTACTAAATACATCTGTGACATCTAATGTCGCTTCTGTTTCAAGTAAACCTAACATGACATTTGAAGGTAAACTTCAAATAAGATATTTTCTTCCGTTATGTTTCTTTCATGTAATACAATTGGTTTTCTAGAGCACGACAAGGGATTATAAAGTTTGTTCTGACTGTACTTGAAGTTAAATAAGGTGGAACTACAACTACTTGTAGTAATAATGTAAAATGGATCAGATATTATCAGAGAAATAATCAGCATTACATTTTATAGAACCACTTCAAATGAAAGCACGAATGGAAAATGTATCTCGTACAATAAATAAACATCATTTAATGATGACTTGATCATCAACAGATGATACATATGATACATTTATGAAAGAAATCAATCAATTGGTTTAATAATATTACTAGTTTTGTTTTCTGTCAATTCAATTGTTTATATTTGCACATAATATCTTTTTTTCACAGAAAAAAAGAAATAGATCATTCATATAAAAATCTTTTTTAAAAACCGATGAATTTTAATTATCTTATGAAAGCTCTTGTTCCACATCGTTTTATAAATTCTTCATCTTTTTGATAATTGAAACTATTATTACGTAACTATCCGAGAAATTCTCTTTGTAAATTAATCAAAAAGAAAAAGAAACGTGAACAAATTTCCTTTTCGTTTTTTTTTTTGGAAAGACTCAAATCTGTTTTACTTTAATCGACGTAGATACAGGTATACATATATAAAGAAATAAACACACGAAAAAAAAGCAAAAGAAAAAAAAATTATTCAAACATTAAGATAATGATTTTTGTTGTATCTGTTCAATAACATTCCATAGTTTAAGTGCTTTACCAATTTTAAGTGTTGACATTCGAAATACTTGTTCTCGTTTAAGTCCATATAATTTATTTCCATTAATATGATGTTTATTTAATACAATTGACGCATATTCATATCCTTGTTGATGAAAAAATTCATTTAATTCATTTGTTGACCAATTATGAACATCAGGTATATCACCACGCAATCCAAGTAATTGTTCAATTGTTATCGGTGGTAAATTATTATTTGTTATTGATGGTTTACGAAATAAATGTTCATCAGGATTATTAACAATAGGAAGAATAGTAGGAGAAGATGAAAGAATTGAATCAGACGTTTTAATTAGACATGGCTTTTTACTTGCAGTTGGTGGTATTGTTTCATTTCGACTTCGTTTATGGTTTGATTTTGTAGTTGAAGATGTTGATGGTATAACAATAGATCCATTTGTAAGAGTATTTTCTTTTATCATGGGAAATTTTCCCGAATTATTATTTTGATCAATTGATGAATATACAGGTGATGATGCTTCTAAAATATTCAACTTCTCATTACAATTTTATCAAAACCTATAGATAAGAAATGATATGTTGAGAAACAAAACATAGCCTTTAGGATAAATAGGTTGAGAATATCGACAAGAAAGATTTCGCTCGTTCTCTTTTTTTTCTCTTCTCTTCGCTTTCTATCATAGGATGAGTGCGACTCCATTATGTAACCAAGTCATAGTAAGTATAGTATGTTGAACAGTACAAAAGAAAAAGACCAATATGTCTTTCTTACCCATTTTAAATACAGCAAATTCAGGTGATGGTGTTTCACGTGTATGACGATGATGATCATTATTATTCATTTCATTTGAATTTAATAAATATTGTTTTGTTATTGACCATTGTTGATCATTTAAATTAATGGTACCAGCAGCTGCAGCAGCAGCCATTGCCTCATGTGGACTCATTGGCGTTGCTGTGGGTGTTTTTTGACTATAGCATATATTCATTTTTTCAATTAGTTTAGCATATTTTTCATTTTTAATTCGTATAGTAAAGCCACCTTTATGAAATACTTTTGTAATAAGACCAAATTTAAGTAAATCATCAAGTATTGCAAGTATTTCATCACGTTGAGACGAAATATTATTGCTTATATATCGTTTTCCAACATATTTAAGTATACGTTCAAGGTCTGGTCGACATTTACGTCGTTTTATTTCATCAATAGCTTGAAATACTGGACGAAAGCGAGCATCAGTTATTATGTTTAATAAATCACACGATGCTACTGTATTATTATTGTCACTAAGCGTTGTGCTGCTAGTAGTTGTAGTTGTCGAATAGGCAGAAGAAGAAGAAGAAGAAGAACATGATGAAGAATCGTTGACATCAGCAAAAGAAGGAGGAGGAGTCGGTAAATTTCTTTTACGAATAAATGACGGTGATTGTACACGTGGTGGGATTAATGGTGCTGTATTCATCGTTGTAATTGGTGAGAAGATCATCTAGAAAAAAAATTTACCGCCTTCCGAATTCGAGTAGTGTATTTTCAATTGTATGTGCGTAAGAAAAGCGCGCGCCTGTTGTTGTTTTTTCCTCTTGTGTCGCCGCCGTCTTCCTTCTCTCTTCTGTCTTTCTTCTTGCTTGCTGGAGGAGAGAAGCGATCATTACGGTTTTCTTCTCTCCGTCTCTTTCTCTCTGTATGCTATGCAATGATGGATGATCACATTGCGCTATGCGTGCATCGAAAGAGAGAGAGGGAGAGAAAGAGACAGAGAGCAGGAGAACACACTCTTTTTTTTAGGATAGAGCGCTATGCGCGTTCGCTTACTCGAGTAAGCGAGAACGAGTGAGAGAACGAGAGAGAGAGAAAAGAGAATAATTATGCGACGACGAATGTTCAATCGAGGTCAAAATGAGAGAAAAAGTCTTCTCGCATCCTTTCTATCCCTTAAATTTTCGAGTAAATATACGAATATATATAAATAGATATGTATATCTCGCTCATTAGTGATATACTTAAAAGAAAGAGAAGAAGAGCAGCAACAAGAAAAAGAATGGAAATAAACATTCACATAATGTAAAAAAAAGAATTGAGGAAAAAGTCACAATGAATAATTGAAAATGATGTCGATTGATGTTTTTTTTTTCATTTGTTCAGAACTGACGTAAATACGTATATATACATGTATACATCACGGAAAGAAAAGACAACAACAATAACGACGAATGCGATGTCTCTTTTCAAAATAAACAAATATAGAAAGAACAGAAAACTAAACTAGCGTCATTCATACTAAATCTTCGACTATATTCTTTGTGCGTACAACATAAGAGAAGGACGAACAATATGCGCGCGCGCTCATAGAATAGAGAGAGAGAGGAAAAGAAAGAAAGATAAGCATAATGTCCAGACAAATCTGTTGTATTCTTTATTTTTTTTTGAATATTCGTTATATTGTATAAAATACATTTTTACTTTAAAATAAGAAAAGTGTATATTACGTCCGATGATACTCATCATTATATGTAAAAGTGTTGTAAGCAAAAAACCCGATGTCGAAACAAAAGAAAGCATGGATGATGGTGAGAAGAAGACGCGATGTGTAGTAGTAGTCTAGTAGTGGGTGGAGGAGAGACACACAGGGAGAGAGAAGCAGCAAACGCGCGCGCGAGAGAGAGCAAGCAAGTAATGCTTGCTCTCTCTCTTGCACGAGAAAATAAAAGAGGACACATACAGAGGCAAGCGAGCAAGTAGAAGAGAAAGAGGGAGAGAACAAGAGAGACGCGACGAAAAAGCAAAAAGGTTTTTTCGGTTGTTAATAAATAGGAATCATAAGAAAGCACAACACGCCACACGTGTACACTCTTCTCTTCGTCCGTTCGTCCGTCCGTCTCCATCCTGTCTTCTCCTATCTCTTGACACACACACAGTACATATATTTTCAAAAGCAAGGAAAAACTTTCTCTTTTGGCTATTCGTCTATTGAACGGAACGGCTGTCGCCCTGCTGAAAAAAGAGACAATGTAATAGAAGTTCCATACTGTTCTTGATTTTCACCTGTCTGCATTCGATGAAAGTTCTTTGCATTCGTCCTTTCCTTGCAGACATTCGCTCTTTCATATCTTAACAGTAAGAAAAAAAAAAGATGATAACGACGACTGACTGCGTCTTGTTGACGCTACTCTCGCCGTTGCTGTTGTTGACAGTTATTTCAGAATGTGTTGAAGCCATTTCTTTGAAATAATTTACGGTGGAAAAGATTTCTTATATAGATAACTGCTAAGCTGTTATTCTAATATCATTTGAGAAATCATGATCAACCTAAAGAAATTTAACACATTTTTATTTTAGTAGAATGTTTATATAAGTCGTTGTTTTGAATCATTTGAAATTCTCATGTTCGCCTATGTTTGTTATAAAATATTATCTAATTGTCATTGTACCTTCTATTGAAGAGTTTAATATATTGTATTGATCTTTTTACTAATGATCAATATACATCTGACTTATGTCTGAACAATGTTTATATTTTAAGTATTGTTTTGATAAATAAAATAAAATAAAATACAAAACATATGACAAAAAAAGATGTTTGACATAAATCGGAACAAAACACATGACCGTTGTCCTCTCTTCCTTTTTAAACAAAAAAAGTCATTGACAGAAATGAATGGTTATGCAAACAGTGACGCGCTCCCTCGCACACTAGGCGTGGTAAAAGAGAAAGAGACAAGAAGGGACTAGAAGGAAAGGCAAGAGAACAAGAAATATGAAAGCAATTTATATGCTGCACACCACGGACAGTAGTAGTTCTCTCTTGTTTCTGTATGTAAATGTACTATACAGCGAATGTGTCTGATGCCTATTATATTGCGTTCATACCTGAGAACGAATAATAAATAATAAATCAATAATTGTTTGTTTCAGCTTTTTTAAAATTTTTAGTTGATTCTTTTTGCAGAGAAATCCTAACTAATGAGAAGAACAATCCAACTTGATTTTAATTTTCATGTACACATCTCAAGATGTCCCATGCTAATTATGATTAGTATATTGTTTTTTCTTTCACTTTTTGTATCTTTCTTGTCGTATTCCAAGTCTCAGAAGGAAAAGGACGAGCAAAATCCGAAGGGCAAACGTATAAGGCAGTGTAAGTTAGATAATGCACTATTCTCTCTCTCATTTTCTCCTTCTCTTTTTCACTTTTTTCATATATACTCGAAAAAGAATATACAACATTGAATATTGATGAAAGATTTAGAAATTTTTTATCGACAGTTTTGTCGACATTTATTAAGAGAAATAGAGATAGATGGATAAAGACATAAGTTTCATCCGTTGCTCGTTTGTGTGACGACGGCTACTCTTTGTTGTTTCTGCGTCAATGTTGTTGCCATTCGAACGCCACCATCAGCAGTGAGCGCACCGAGTAAGCAAGGACAAGAGCAACATTAGAAAAGAGAATAAGAGAACGAAGCAAGCAAGCAAACAACTAAATAAAAAGAAAGAGAACAAGCGAAAACACCGAACCAACCAGAGAGCTGTGCGCTGACGGCAGCGCGGTGGCGTACAGCAATTTGGCTACCATTGTATGCTGGAGGGATGTAGGCGATCGTGCATGTTAGCTTACAATATTCAAACACTCAACCCTCATTTTTTAGACGTAAGCATACACGGATACAAGTCACACAGCCATTGCCATACAAATAAACTTCGAATAAATCAAGTTTATTTCTTTAAATTAATAACAAATAACTTTAAAAAAAAGATGCAGTTCAATATCTGACATAGTACAATGTTATTTTCAGTTAATTTTATATAACAAATATGAATAGGAGATGATAATATAAAATGATTTTTTCTATACAAAGGTATAAAAATAAATGATGAGTATAAAATTTAGACGATTGTTTATTTAAAAGAAAGGTGTTTGCCAGTTAATTTTTATTCAACGATCATTTCAGTATTCGACTGATCAATATCTTTTGATCAGTTTATTTTGAAAATATCAAATTTTTATTGATGTTAGATTTTAAGGAACAATGACAATAATTGAATGTACGAAAATTCTCATTTCTTTTATGGCATAAACATGCTTTTTATAAGATTATTAGTCAAAATGAAAGAATTCGTCCACATTTGTTTCTAATTTTCGTCTTAGACTTTGTTTCAGCAATTGAAAAATTGTCACTCATGTTGATACTCAAATAATTATTATTATATTGAAGAAAATAATTAAAAAAAACGATTGGTATTTTAATTTGAATGAATTTAAAAAAATGTAATTACAGCATTAAGATAAATCAAGAGGAAAAGAAAAGGACAAAAAACCCAGCCCAGTTCGTTCACCTCTTATGTTCAAAAAGTTTTTCACAAACTATGAAAATCTATTTTTGAAGTGACGGTAAAATGATATTCTAAATACGATTATCGTCATAACTTAATGTAAACTTACATTTTCGAACAAAAATTTGCTTAATTTTTAGATTCACGGAATCGAATAATATTGGAAAAAATAAACTAAAAATTTTTTTCCGTTTCTAATAAAAATTAGATTCTATTACATGAGGCTTTATAGATATATTATATAAAAATTGATTATATATATCAATCATTCTTTTGTTTTGCACGTTTATGTAAGAAATACTTGATTGGTGAAGTCAATCTATTAACTAATTATTAGAATATCAATAATAACTGATATCGACGATAGTAAACTCACTCATTTCATAAAGATCGTTGAATCAATATATGACCATGAAAATCTTTTATAATTTAATCATTATTTATAAGTAAGAATCATTGCCATGCAAATAACAGTGAAGGTTA
>CAJNSZ010000013.1:0-50985 GCA_905329745.1 Rotaria sp. Silwood2
CACACGTATATATAGGAGAGAGATAGAAGAGAGACAGGAGAGAGATATATTAGAACAATGGAAAGAGAACAGAAGGAGGAGGAAGGAGAATCATCGAAGCGTGCCATCAATATCGGCACAAACGCGACTTAATTTCATAAGGATTTCCTCTATATGAGTCGAAGATTTTGAAACAGCAGATGTCGTATATAGTCGTATTCTGTCATTTTTCGGGCTCGTACAGTCAGTCGCCTTTTCTATTCGAGTTTTGTTCTAATGGCAACCTAGTTTATTTTCTCTTTAACAAATTGGCAACAGAACTTCGCTTTTGCATAGTCAATCTGGTTCACCGAAAGATTAAAAACTGTTAGCTATCCACAACAGAAAATTTCCTAGGAGAAAGGCAAAACGCAAGAAAAAAATTAGAAGGGGGAAATCACCCTGCTTCCCCCTCCTAATTGTAAGCTACGCACACCAATGGTGAATCAAGGATGCTGATGATAAGAAGAGAAGTTTTTCATCGAAGGTTATATATGCAGCTGATTTTCGCTCAATTCTACTATGAGAAAAATAAGAACGATTTTCAGAAAGGCGGCGATCAGCCCTTTTCACCTCCTCGTCCACATTCGCTAGTGAAACACAGCACTTTAAATTTGTGTTGGTGCTCAACAAAAATTTTCTAAATCAGATGGAACAAGTTGAGCAGACATTGTTTCGTCATCTACTGATCGTGAAACCCCTAGGTGCTATAAATCCACTTCCAGAGAAAAATTATAGAGTCGTCTCTACTTGAAAATCTTAAGTCATTGACTGTCTGAACACTATCATAATAAAAATTGTCATCTAATACTAATTGAAAACTTGGACTTAATATTGTACCATATTTACTCATTGCATGGACTACAACAATTTCTGATGGTGAAACCTCAAATAAAAAATAAAAAAGGAAATGTGAGAAAAGAATATAAGGATATCGTAAAAATACTCAAACAAAGATAACTACTAATCAACGAACTTTTTATGGCAAAGATTCATCTCTATCGAAAAAGAAGGAAAACAACAAAAATTGAAGACGATGCTCATATTACTCAATAAAATCTCTCACAATGGACGAATGCGTTTTGTAACTCAAGAATATTGAATATATTCGATTCCAGTGGACAAATGTGTCAAATATGAATTGCTTATGACGTACCTTGACTGAAATATTCGAATTTTAAGGTACTCACAGTAAATAAAATGGGCCAACAAATAAAAGCTTCAGATAAACAAAAAACATTTTAACAGGAAAGTCTACGAAAGCATTCTATTCGAATACATGTAGAAATAGATCAGGTATTCCGACACTTGTAAAACGTACTTTTTCTCATATAACTTGGCCACCTCTATTCAACTTTGAGGAAAAGAGAAAAATAAATCTTGCTGAAATTTTGAATCATTGACACATTTCATACACTGTAAATACCTTAGAATTCAAATATTTTAATCCACGAACATCTATTAATTCACTTGTGCGTAATAAACGTGACTAAAATCAATCGATCTGTTCCGAATCTTGCATCAATCAATTTAATCGTTTTTTTGCATGATATTCTGAACAGTAAACAATGCATTAAAGAAAAATACTATTCCATACTATTCAATACGATGATATAATGAATGAAGTATCACACAGAAAATCACCAGTGGAATTTATTTTTCCTTTCTATGCATCATATTTCGAAGAAAAAAACACTATATAATAAAAGATTAATTAAAAACGTGGTTTCATGATCGTTTGATATAATGTTTTTTCAGAACGATCAATAAATGAAAAATTCATTTGTGTCTTATCAACTTCAATTAAACCAAAACCACCAAATACAATTGAACCAGCCCAAAAAAATTTAAGCGAATTTGGTGGTACATCTTGTTGATGAGCATGACTATTTTCTATAAAATTTGCAGCACCAATAACAAAATAATCCAAATGTGATCCATTCATATCATCAACTAAATGCTAAAATCAAAAACAAGTCAAATATATTTTAAACGATCAAAAAGAAAAACTTCTACTTGAAGATTATGATCATGTCCACAAAAATAAGTTGTTGCTTGATATTGATGAAGTAATGGTCGAAGACGATCAACAAGACATTTTGTTGGACCATGTTCTGCAATTGAATATATTGGAAAATGACCACTGACAATTAAATATGGAGCACTAAAGATTATCAAATCAAAATAATTCAACACATATTTATACATTAAATAATTCCTTACGTCGATTGACGAAGTTGTTCCTCAATCCATTGCCAATAAGCTTCAGCAACATATTCATTTTTCGGACCTTCTAATGGTGTATGTTCCCAATCAGATAAATTTCCACCTCCACAAAGTATAACAGTATCAATCATGACGAAATCAATTAATTTCTTTTGTTTATCACTTTGCCATAAAGAGAATGAATAGAAATAATCTGGGAATATCCTAAAATCATCATTTTTTAATCAAATAAAATTTTAGATGATTTATTTACCATCGTTTTGACGTTTTACCATATTCAATTTGTGCTGAAACATTACCTAAATGATCATGATTACCAGCTAAAACGTACCATGGTGTTTGTAACGATGTTGCTGAAAATACATGTTCAAATGTATGCTGAAAAAATATATAATAATGTAACATTTTCGATAAAATTCTCTTTTACTTGAAATCTAGAATCCTTAGCCGATTGAACACCATCAAAGTAAAAATTATCCCCTAATGCCAATTGAAAACTTGTATTTAATTTTTTACCCAATTTACCCATAGTTTCAGCGACAGCAATTTCAGATGGAGTTTCATACGGTAAAAATGGTAAACCACCCCAATCACCAACAGCAAAGAATCGCGTTATACCATCATCGTTTTCATTTGCCAATACATCATATCGACCTGAAAATAAAATATTTCTCCAAAAAGAAATATTTTTTTAATAAACATACCCAAATTAGTTGAGAATACGGTTGACAATTGATAAAAAATGACGAAATAAAATAAAAACTTGAGGTGCATATTTTTGATGCTATAAACAGACAAGGTAAATGATACTGACAAGAAAAAAAAAACGAAACGAAAATATTTATATTCAAATGATATGAGTAACGTAAACACGCCAAAAAATCTACCTGGAGTAAAAAGAAATTCATTGTTAAATAATAAAGTGTTATAGCGGAAAAAACACAATGACACTGAGTCAGATAAGTTTTGTTTTTCAATTGGTTTATTGCTCTCAACAGTCTTATGAATGGAGTAATATTTTCTAAAAAATATAGCAGTTGTCGTGTCAATCAATAGCGGCACCTATCAGTTATTTCAATTCTTTGAAAGTAGCGCTCGTTTAGAGTGGATAAAACATTCACAACATTAAATTGACTGAGTTGCTGTTTGCTTATAGGTTTTTCTTCGATAGTAAATAATGGATGATCTACAACGTTTTTGTGAATTAAGTCCAAAGATAGAACTTCATGCACATTTAAATGGATGTATTCGTTCGTCAACATTTCGTCAGTTACTTTCATCACCTACTGATCAAATGCGTCTTGACACACTTGATAAGGAATTTTCTCTTGGTGATACACATTCAAGAATGGCAAATGTTTTTGAAAAATTTTCTTTACTTCGCTCATGTGTTACAGATTTAGATGATATTCGTCGTATAACACGTGAAACATTAGAAGATTTTATTAATGATAATGTTATATATGCTGAACTTCGAACACGTCCACGTTCATTTCATAATGGAAAAATTCCATCATCAAGTTATATTGACGCTATTCTCGAAGTAATGAAAGAATATGAAGAAAAGATTTGTTCACGTTTAGTACTAAGTATTGATAGAACACAAACATTAGAGCAAGCTATGGAAACATTAAAACTAGCTGAAAACTATCGTACACATATTGTTGGTCTTGATTTATCTGGTGATCCAAATGTAAAATCATTTGCACGTTTTCGTCCAGTATTTGATTTAGCTAAAAAAATAAATATATCGACAACAATACATATTGGTGAATTACCTGATGAAGAATGTTTAAATGAAAATAATTTAATTATTGATTATAAACCCACACGTCTTGGTCATTTTAATTTTCGTACAAATGATCAAGAACAACGTGTTTTAAGAGAACAAATTCCGCTTGAATTATGTCCAACATCAAATTTATTAACAATGAATTTATTAGATTTAACTGAACATCATTTTGATTTATTTTATAAAAATAAACATCCATTAGCAATATGCACAGATGATAGTGGCCTAATGAATTGTAGTTTATCATCAGAAATGTTTCATGTAGCAAAAACATTTCATTTAAAAAAAAAAGAATTATATGAATTTATTTTTCAAACATCTAATCTTATTTTTGATAAAAATATGATTGCATTTTGTCAAAAAAAGTTAAACATTTTTTCTCAACAATCAAATTTATTTTAGATTATTGGATTTTTTTTTCTATGAAAATATGTATTGATAACATTGGACAAAATCAATCGAATGAGTATTATTCGAATGAGTAACCGATTTTTGTCGATATCGACAATAGGTATGATTTTTTGAATATTGAGGAGAATTTCTAACATTGATGAATATCTATTTTATATTCTAGGTCGAGCAACAGCTATTATTGTAAGACCACATCCTTATTATTATCATTATGGTAAACGTATATCATCGATTGATACGAATCGTTTACTATTATTATCATCAACACATATTCGGTCATTTCATTCATCATCGATACTTTTCGATGATAAATCTAAAATAGAAAAAACAGTTGAATTATTAAAAGATGGAGCTCTTGAAGAAAAAGCAAAACCAATAGCAACAACACTAACGAAAATAACTGTTCCAGTTATTCCTCCGGATACAACAGTTGCTACTACAAGCACACCATCAACTGACTCAGCAGTCATTAAACGTAAATCACTTTGGCAACGGATTGTTCATGAATTAAAACATTATTATAATGGTTTCAAATTATTATTTATTGAAACAAAAATTGCATTTCGTCTTCTAAGACAAGTTTTAAATGGTCATACATTAACACGACGAGAACGAAAACAAGTAACACAATTTTTTAAAATTTAGATTTCAACAAAAACTATTCTTTTATTTTAGTTTACACGTACGGCAGCTGATTTATTTCGACTGTTACCATTTTCTGTTTTCATCATTGTTCCATTTATGGAATTTACATTACCAATATTTTTAAAACTTTTTCCAAATATGTTACCAAGTACATTTAAAGAGGCAGATAAAGAAGTAAACATTTGTTTTTTTCGGAAATTTATTCAATATTATTTTCTGTTGTCTTTTTTATTCTAGCAAGAAAAATTAAAAAAACAATTAAAAGCAAAATTAGAAGTAGCTAAATTTTTACAAGATACATTGGAAGATACAGCATTAAAATCGAAAAAAAAACGTTCAGATGATACACTAACAACACAATTTGCTGAGTTTATGCAAAAGGTATTATTTATTTTATAAACTTACAAGAATCTATTCAATAAGACTTACATTAAACATAAGTTTTATTCTTATGAAAATTTTCATATTATTGGATATTCCGATTATTAGACATTTTCTCTATAATGTTACGTAGTCAACTTAAACCCAAATATTGACTTGAATAGTCAATGGAGCTTTTTATTTAATGCATTTTATGTAAAGATTTCGTAGATAAATTATGACGGCAAGGCAGCTAAAAAACCGTACATGATAGTTCTCAGGTTCTAGAAAGCTAGCTTTAAGCCCTCCTCCTCCCCTCAGAAAAGTCAATTTTGGTCTAATTTATTGATTTTGTGATTTATAACTCATTAGATAGAGCAATGTGTTTACTCTCAAATGCAATACAGTTGATTAATTTTATGATGAGATTTAAGGATATTGCATAGGTTTTTCTGAAGCTCCATATTGAAAAAATAAGGTTTTTAAAAACTTATTTTTCGTTTTTTTCAAAACCAGTTTTTTCGACAGTACCGTTTACGCGGGCAGGCTTTTCTTCATAATGACTCGATACAGAAGTGATAGGTTTTTTTTATTGTATAGTAGACGGGTGGGGCTAGGTCGTGACAGAGCCGGATTTTTGAATTTCTCTTTTGATGAAATAAAAACCGTAGATCTTTCATTTTGATCAGTGAGCTTTTTGATCATGAATTCAAGAATTTTTGAAAAAAGGATTTTTAAAAAAACAAAGGAAGAAAAATTCAAAAATCGGGCTCTGTCACGACCTAGCCCTCGGGGTACTCTACAACCTAGACACCACCCCGAGTTGTTAGCTCCCAGTCCTCACGACGAAAACCCCGCCCGCGTACAGAGTACTTTTTACCACTAAATTGACTGTAACTCATTAGTATACTGGGGTTTGGGGAAGATATTTCACCCATAGCCTATCCTAGCCTAGACTCATTCTCTGAAATATTTGGTTAAAATCGGACAAAAAATAACAAAGTTGACTTCTGAGGGGGGGGGGGCCTTAAATAATGCCATTTTAAAAAGGACAAAAATGAGCAGTTGCCGTAGTTTGCAAACCTTCCCTTAAAAGGGTTAGAAGCATCACGAAAATCGAAAAAACGTGTTGTTTATGATAAGTTTCGGTTTTTGTACGCTTTTCTGATGCTTTCAACATTTTAAGACAAAGTCGTAGAAAACGTGGCGACCCCTCATGTTGTACTCTATGAAAACAAAGTCAAAAGTATGTTGTTGTTAAACGTTTTTTTCACCATCTTACTATTTTTACAGGCAACAAGGTCATTTCTTGCATTGTTGATCTTTTCGACGTAATCTAACTCTTGTTACAATAGAATTTAAAAGTTCTACAACATATGATACTGTTTCCAGAATTTCAATTGAACATAAAAATAACACCTGTACATTGAGATTGTGTCATATTGACTAGAAAAAAAAACATCATCTATTGCATGTGGAAAATATCCTTTCGAGTAGATCATTGAATATTTTTTCTAGAAGAATTGATCTTGATGAATTGCTATTGTTATTCTATGATGTAAATCTTATATAATGAGTACGGCAGAATAAATCACGGTCTTACGATTTTGGCCATATTGTTTTTCTCATTTTTCATTCGATTGATTTATTCTTTATTTTCAAAGACTCTTGGTTCAATGATCTAAAAAATAGTATGTTTCATTTCGCAAATATAGTCTTTTCCATTTTCGAACAATCGATAAAAGTGTGGAAACAAGCGATGGCAACTTTCCCATATGACTTTTCAACTGTTTAACCAGATTGAATCTTGTTTTAATGTAAACAAAGTATCTGTAAAAATGATATTCGAGCTAGTTAGATAGTTGAAAAATGGTGTGAGAAACTTTAAAAAAGCTGTTTTTTTCCAGAAAGTTGGCATCGATAGCTCCAATATGTTCATCAATTGTTAGAAAATTAAAAAGATTATATCCTTTAAATAAAGTATATGTACTATTTTGAAAGAAATTGATCGAAGAATCTTTGGAGAACAAAAGCATAGCTCGATTGAATGAAAATCCAAGTACAGAAATTATTGTTATTCACACGTATGATAGCCTTAGAATTCGCTATAACACATTCCGCATTTTTTTACTAGTAATCTTTATAAGATAGCATACCGAAAAGTAATCAAAAATTTTATTCTTATAAATTGATAAGTATATGATTTTAAAATAGTAAAATCTATTGTTTAATTTAGATTCGTTCAACCGGCGTTCAACCGTCAACTGAAGACATAATGAAATTTTCATCATTATTTGAAAATAAATTAACATTGGATAATCTTGATCGTCCACAATTAGTTGGTTTATGTAAACTTCTTGGTATATCAACAATTGGTCCTGATTATTATCTTCGTTTTACACTTCATTTAAAATTACGTAATTTAGAAGCTGATGATAAATTAATTGAAGATGAAGGTATTAATAATCTTACTGTTGAAGAATTACAAGCAGCATGTCGTGAACGTGGTATGCGTTCACTTGGTGTTAGTGTTGAACGTTTACGTTCTCAATTACAACAGTGGCTTGATCTTCATCTTAATCAACGTATACCATCAACTATTTTATTGTTATCACGTGCACTTTATTTACCGGAAAATATTCCACAAGAAGACATACTTAAAGCAGCTATTCAATCATTACCAAAAGCAATTGATAGTGTAACAGCTGTTAAAATAGCTGAAGTTAGCGGTGAACGTGTTGATAATACACAACGTATTGAAGCTATTAAACGTGAAGATGAAGCTATTAGAAAAGAAAAAGAAGAAAAAGCTAAAGATGAAAAATTATCTGAAGATGAAATGAAAAAGAAACAATTAGTTGAACAAGTTGTTGCACCAACAATACCATTAGATGTTCCTAAAGCAGAAATTCTTGTTGATAAAGCACCTATACTTAGTGATCATAAAAAAGAAGACAAAAAAGATGATCAACAAATTGATGTTGAACAATTTGAAACGGCACTTGAAAAACTTGTTCATCAAAAAGCACAAGAAGTTAAAACAACAGTTGAAGAAATTAAAGAACTTAAAGTAATTATTGATTTTCTTTTTCTTTTTGTGAAACACGATTTAAAAGGAGTGTTGAAGTATAGAGATTAAAATTTGAACCTTCCTACAGACTATGACGGATTTAACTAGTTGGAATATGATACCAAAATACATCAAAACAGGTATTTCGCTACATTAGTAGACTGCATGCTACAGTCAATCAAACAATCTTCAAACTCAACAGGAGTGTGAGTGGGTTTGGATGTTACTGAAGAGAAGACTAATGCATCTACACTCACACACACCCACACAGCACATAGCGACTATAATGCCAGACGCATCGGCGAAGCTGGCTAGATGCAGTGAATGCTTAACCCTCTTCCTCTAGCGAGATTTTTGAAAGATATATTTTTCTCTTAAGAAGTCTTGTCAGAAGGAGGGGCTAAAATGTTTGTAGAGAAACTACCCCGTCCATTAGCGCAAAATTCTGGTTCCATCACTGCTCAGACATCGGCATAAAATGAAAATGATTGTTTGAGATTTTTCTTAATCATAAGTGTTGGACATCTGAAGAAATGGTTATTTATCCGCAGGTGGCACTTGACTCAGACTAATATAATAGCAACCGTGAAACTCTGCTCGGAACACTGAACTTGTGTGAACACAATAGAAGCTCTGAGGCTTCTAATACTTCTTACATGTCGATCCGTCTAGAGGCGTCTCCTGTTTCGAGAAGAGATTTACTTCCTTATTGCATTTCTGGAGGATTAAGTAGAAGGATGATGAAGAAGCGTCCCGCAAAAAACAAAACAATCTTCTAGTGATTAGTAATAGGAGCTATATCGTGTTTTACATAATCGTCCCGCAAGGATTGTACTAAAGGCATTTTTTTCTAAACAAAAATCTATTTAATTTTTTTTCATTACTTTATAGGATGATGTTAAAGATTATAAAGAAGATGTTAAAGAACTTGAAACATTGGCTGCAACAAAGCAAGTTAAATATTTAAGTGAAACACGTTCTGCTAAAGCACTTTCAAAACGTATTGATAAACTTGTTGGTGATCTTGATCACATTGTTCAAACACTTGATAAAAAACAAGATTCACTTGAAATAGATATTAAAGTTAGTTTCCATGTTTGTTTTTTTCTATTGGTCTATAAATGGTTTCTACTGGTTTAATTATATTTAGACTGAAGAAGATAAATTAAAAGAAGTTGCATTAAAAACGGACCAAGTTCAAAAACAGAAAGATTTTCTTACAGAAAAAAAGTTAATCTATCTTATTATTCTTTCTTCATATTTAATTATTTTTTTATTTTCAGAGAAATTCTTGTATCAACTCAAGAATTAGTTAATACTATTCGAGAAATTCAAAAAGTTTCAAATAAATTTCCGGATACTCAAGTTTGGGATATAATTAATCAATTTGATCATAATAAAGATGGTTTCATTGAAGCTGATGAAATATTAAAAGTAAATTCAAAAGGTTTTTATTTGCTTGATTTGTTTTGTCTTTTGATTTTTTTTTAGGCATTTGAAATAATTGGGAATGAAAAAGTTAAAATATCGAAAAAACATTTGAAAGAAATAATTGATCTGGTACGAAAAGAACAAATTATTGAAGATAAAGAAAGAAAAGAAGAAATGGATGCGAAAGTTAAGCAAGAAACTGCATCGAAAACAACAACAGAAACTAAAAACATTTAAAATTCATTTATTTATATTCTTCAATCTAGCAAAATTCCTTTTTTTTCTTTTTAGTTCAAAATAGAAGGATTTTAAACAAGAATTTCTCTTTTTTTTCTTTTCAATCAATAATATTCAAAAACATTCTTCTTTTTAAATCAATTCTTTTATTTTATAGATGACTTTTAATGAAATAATTCGAGACCTTATTCAAAATATTCAATTAAATGTTTTTTATGAGCATTTTACAAAAGATGATGAACAAATTGATTCTTATTTATTAAATTGTCTAGAAACAGCTCGAAGTATTTTAAATAATGATGAACAATTTCAAAAAATTAAACCCTATATAAAAATTGTTTTGGAATATTCATGGGAAAAATTGAATACAGGAATATGGCAAAATGTTAAAGACGCTTATAGATATTTATATGCTTATGCTTGTTATATTGATGTACTTGTTGATTGTAGAATATTAATACAAAATGATAATCATGATAATTATCAAGTAAATGTATTTTAAAAATTTAATTCTATTTAATATTTTATTTCTTTTTAGTAGGATATTATAAAAAAATGTGATTTGGGTATTTTACTCGGTGGACCAATACTCGAAAAACAATTCAATGATCTTATTTCAATAATCAATCAAAATTTCAAGAATACTCAATATGAAGAATCTGTAAATATATTGCTTTAGTATCTCGTTTTTCTTTTTATGTAATTATGTTTTGTTAATATATTTTTAGAGTGTAGATCTTCATTCACCAAAACGGATACGTCTTGATGACGATAATCAAAATGATGATTTCAACTGGATGCCAAGACCAAGTATTGATTTAACAAAAGCAGTTGAACGTATTCATTGCCCATCTATCGCACAATTTCTTACATGTTATATGAAAACAAAAAAACCTGTCATACTCACTGGTTGTATGGATCATTGGCCAGCATTGTCAAAATGGAGGTAAAATCATCTATTTTCTATATGTATATATAATATTTNTGTTAAAGACGCTTATAGATATTTATATGCTTATGCTTGTTATATTGATGTACTTGTTGATTGTAGAATATTAATACAAAATGATAATCATGATAATTATCAAGTAAATGTATTTCAAAAATTTAATTCTATTTAATATTTTATTTCTTTTTAGTAGGATATTATAAAAAAATGTGATTTAGGTATTTTACTCGGTGGACCAATACTCGAAAAACAATTCAATGATCTTATTTCAATAATCAATCAAAATTTCAAGAATACTCAAGATGAAGAATCTGTAAATATATTGCTTTAGTATCTCGTTTTTCTTTTTATGTAATTATGTTTTGTTAATATATTTTTAGAGTGTAGATCTGCATTCACCAAAACGGATACGTCTTGATGACGATAATCAAAATGATGATTTCAACTGGATGACAAGACCAATTATTGATTTAACAAAAGCAGTTGAACGTATTCATTGCCCATCTATCGAACAATTTCTTACATGCTATATGAAAACAAAAAAACCTGTCATACTCACTGGTTGTATGGATCATTGGCCAGCATTGTCAAAATGGAGGTAAAATCATCTATTTTCTATATGTATATATAATATTTTTTTCTCAATATAGTTTTGATTATTTGATTAAGTTGGCTGGTGATCGGACAGTACCAATTGAAATCGGTAGCCGTTATTCGGATGATGATTGGACACAAAAATTAATGACAATAGCAGATTTTGTAAAGCAATATTGTCAACGAAGAGTAAGTTGAATATGTCCAATAATTAACACAATTTGTGGAGTTCAGATTATGTTGTTCGAAGAAAACTAAACTACTTTCCGAAATAGAAGACTCTTTCATATTATAAACCCCACAGCTTCTAATGTGTTCACACAAATTCAGTTTTTCCAGCAAACCTTTGTAGATGCTATTAAACCAATCTTGGCTAGGCAATGTCTGCGTATAAAAAATGTTTCTCCAGACGTCAAATCCTTATAATTAAAGACTATCTCAAGAACTCATTTTTATTTTTTATCAATGCTTCAGATCATGATCAATATGTACTCTGTAACCGCAACATTGTGTGGAAGCAGATATTTGAACACCGGGACACATTAACAAATTCATATTTCTTCTGCTTGTAATATCATAATATCGTATGGACGAGTCTTCTCTTTGGTAACACCCACGCCCAACTCGTATTAGTAGCTTTCCGTATAATAGAAGTCCTACTTCTAATTTTGAATAGAGTAAGTGAAAGTTTTAAGTTGAGGTCTTGTGGTTGTCTCCGCCATAACAACTAGAGAAGGAAAAAGAAATGGCAACAGACGTCAGACCTATTTTGCAATGGAAAAAGACGTTAAACGGCATCAACAATAAGTATGAGACTATTCTAGAATATTCCAAAGCTTTCTTCAAGATTCGAATGACTAAAATACGTGTATCAATGTTCTAAATTTTACAGTTATTGATTTGTGTGAAGATAAAAATTTATATTCGAAGTGCCAAGGTCGATGGGTAATCATATATTGATTTACTACATTGATCATATGATCAATATAAAAAGCTTGAACTAATCAAGTTATAAATTTCGAAAAAAAAATCAATATCACTGTTTTTGAGTCTATCGAGGCATATAATAGTACGTTTACCACTTAAATTAAGAAAAATGAAACACAACAAGCGCATAGCAACAAGAAAAATAAAAAATAGAGCGCAAATAAAACACAAAAAAAGTTCTGTTCGAAATGTTACAATAAATAAGACAGATCGTTCCTTTGACGATCGATTATCCTTGAAAAATAATTATAGACTACTAGAGATTTTTCATTTTATATATTTTGTATTATATATAATAAGGCAAAAAACCATATGTAAGTTCTACATTTCAGCTCCAAAGACGCTTTGCTGATTAGCTTTGTTTTTTTGATATTTATTTCTAGTCTTCAAAATGTGGTTATTTAGCGCAACATCCTTTACTCGATCAGGTAATAAAAAAAAGAAACTGTAATATCAACAAGTACCATATATATATTTTTTTTTATAGATTCCAGATTTAAAAAAAGATATTTTGATACCAGACTATTGTTATATTAGTTCAGATGAAAACGAAGATGAAGAGGTTGATCTTAATGCGTATGATTATTTTTAGAAAATTTTTACGATTATTTTTCTTTGTTTCTAGATGGATTGGTCCAAAACAAACCATATCACCATTACATAATGATCCAAAACAAAATCTTCTTGCTCAAGTAAAACAACAAAGAATAAATCATATTCATTAAAATTAATAAAATAATTCAAATCATATTTATAGGTTGTTGGAGAAAAATATCTTCGATTAATTGATCCTATTTATTCATCAAAATTATATGCACTTGGTTCAACTATGTTAAACAATACTAGTTCAGTAATAGAAAATAATTTTTGTTTTTTACTTATAAATCAGATTATTTGATCTATTTATTTTTGTCTTAGATTGATGTTGAAAATCCTGATTATGATCGATTTCCTCTTTTTAAAGATGTTCCTTATCTTGAATGTATACTTCAACCGGGCGATATGCTCTATATACCATCACGTCATTGGCATTATGTTCGTTCTCTTTCAGCTAGTTTTTCTGTTAATTTTTGGTGGACATAAAATAGAAAATCTTTGGTTATTTTTCTTTCTTTTTCTAGATGAATTTTACAGAATTATTTAAAGTAACATCATATCAATGTTCATTTTCACCTGATGGTCAATATTTAGCATCTGTTAATCAATATCGTTTAATAATACGCACATCAACAACATTAGAAATAATAAATTTATTTGCTTGTATTGACGTAATAGATACGATTGAATGGTCATATGATTCACGTTTTATTTTAGCTGGGTTAATAAAACGTAATGCTGTACAAATATTTTCATTAGATAATCCTGAATGGAAATGTAAAATTGATGAAGGTTCAGCTGGTCTTTGTCAAATACATTGGGCACCAGATTCTCGACATATATTAACAACAGCACAATTTCATTTACGTATAACTGTATGGTCATTAACATCAAAAAATGTTTCGTATATTAAATATCCAAAAAAAATTTCACCTAAATCTTATATATTTAATTCATCAAAACCATATATGGCATTAGTTGAACGTCGAAATGATAGTACAGATCATATATCAATATTTAATTATTCAACGAATTGGTCAATGATTGCACATTTTCATGTTAATGAATTAGAAGATCTTCAAGGTATTCAATGGTCACCAAGTGATGATGTTTTATGTTTATGGGAAAATTGTTATGAATATAAAATTGTTTTTTATACACTTGATGGAAAATTATTAAATATATATAAACCTGAAAATGATCATTTATCATTAGGTGTACGTTGTGCACAATGGTCACCTACTGGACAAGTTATGATTGTTGGAGATTATGAAGAACATATAACTATATTTAGTTATTTAACTTATAAAAAAATTCGAGAACCTTTTCAACATCCACAAAGATTATCATCAAAAAAAGGTTATACAATTTTAAAAGAAGAAGAACATCAGATTGATAATGAAGAAACAAATGAAAAAAGGTAAATAAGAAAATATATTTAAATCTGAACTTTATAACTAATGGAATAGAATTCGTCTTTGTTTTAAATGAAGTAAATATTGATTATTTTTGCAGCCAAAATTCTAGAACCATTTGTTTGAGCGATATTGTTCGGTCGCTCGCTGTTCATCACTCTAAGCTTTTCAGAAAAGTAAAGTTCATGTGATTATGTGCATTCGAGTATGGTTTATTCAAGTGTAAAATTAGATTTTCTCGATGCTATTGCCAAGCTGAAAAATATAACTTTTTATTAAAATTTATTGATTTTCGTCTGACTAAAAATATAGCACCATTATCATATTTTCGTTATGTGTTAGTCAGACAGGTGTTACTTTTACTTGAAAGTCATACAGGCAGATACAGCAAGCGTGTAGTCAGAATAGTACAAGGACTGCCTACGCATCCCTCTCGAGCAAAACACACCTAGGGAAGGACGAAACGACAGAACCGTCACTAATTTTCTGCTTTGATACTTGTTATGCGTGTATATTTGTTTTTTTCTGTTATTTTCCTCCGTCTGTTGTTGCCTGCGCTTCATATTTTTGTGTCGATATGTTTTCATTTTTCATTAGCTACCTGTGCTTTATTCATATTTCACTCCTTACTTAGACATATTTATTCACTTTTATTGATGTTTCTCTCTTCAATTAGACACATTTTCATTCACTTATATTCTCTTTCTCTCACATTCTCTACTCTCTCTCTTTCTGTTTATGACATATATATTATCGGATCTTCTTTCACATTCAATTCTGATTTTCTATCGTTCTTATCATTTGCCATCATTATCATTGTGCTACCGGGCATCTTCAATAGTTGCGTTCTCATACAATATTCACGACGTAACAGAAAGTACAGATAAAAAAGCCTTTCCACGAAACAAAAAAATGTTTTCTTATTAGTGTACACTACCATAACAATTCGGGCACTCCCTTTGGATAATTCTTGACTATACCCTTGAGATAGAGACTCCTCCTTCTAAATATTTATATTTGAAATGAAAATCAGATATTATTGATCAAATCGAAATAATTTGAAAATATCACCTAAACTCAATATCTTGACTACAAAATTTGAAGTATAGGTGAAGGTGACTTTTGTACAACAGACTCGAACAGACAATACTTTATGCGACGAAATATGATATTATCTAGTTCAATACGTCATTTCATTACAGAGAAATTTACGGTATCAAAATTTACAACAATAACACATGAAAATTTCAAGTTCTTTTCTGTATTATTCTCGTATAAACAATTGGCATGGATTTTGATACTGTATGTTCCTCTGTAAAGAAATGATGCAGAGAATTAACAAATGTCTCATTTCTTTGTGAAAAGTGTCGTCTATTTGAATTCGTTGTGCAAAAAATCAGCTTCTCTTATAAAATATTGAACTTAGATGATAGTTTCAAGTTATTTCGATTTGATCAATAATATCTCATTTTAGATTCAAATAAAAGTTTTTCGTCAAACTTTTTTTTTATGAAAACATTAAACATGAATATTTCTATCTAAGTATATGACTTTCTAACAAAACTAACATCCGTCTGATCTGCAAATAACAAAAATATGAACATGTTTCTATATATTTAGTCAGGTAAAAATGAACGAATTTTAATAAACAGTTGTTTTCTTCAGTTTGACAATAGCGCAGAAGAAATTTGATTCCATGGTTGAATAAAACACTCTCCAATCCATGTGATCACATTGGTTTTGCTTTTCTCAAAAGTCGTGAATGATTGACAGCGAGCAAACGACATGACGCAAACAGTGAGTCCTATGTCTTCGGTTTGAACTGTATGTATGCAGAAGTATAACGAATTCTTGTCAATTATAGCTAGCGAAACTGATGGATTTATGATAACGATATATTTTTCCAGCCCATGATAGAAAATTGTAAAGTGTCGAAAAAAAAGAACTGATTACGGCTGAAGTTCTAAGAAAAAAATGTGTAAACATTGAGTGGCTTGAAAATTTTTTGCAGGACTTTTACTTTAAGAGTTATGAGTCGACTTTTTCGAGACGCAAAAATTGAGTTTGCATGAACTTCAGCGTACCAAAATTTAAGCAAAAATCAGTTCAAATACAGCGAATTACAGAGCAAATATTTCTCGATAAAATGGTATACTAATGAGTAGTTTGCTGAAAGTCACTTGTCAATAGTGAGTATTTCGGTAAGAGACACAGTACCAATTTAGGCAATTTTCTCTATTTCTATGGAAGAGATTTACACAGTGAGCTTGACCATTCCTGAATGATTGTCCTGAAGCTCTTGATTTTTGTATCATTTTGTAGAGAATAATCTTGCCTTGAATTCTATGCAAAAAGAAATCAGTATGATGATGTTATGCAGTAAAGGAGACTATTGTTGCAAACAATGTCAATTTTCTCCATCTTAACTTAATATTTGTGCCTGTATAAGGTCGACTCATAACTTGTAAAACAGAAGTTCTAGAAAAATGTTCAATCTATATATTCGAAAATAACACAAAATTTTGATTCAAACTCAATATTTTCGATTTTCTGCAAAGATTGAAAAATGCATATACATTTTACTAAATTACTTTTTAATAATTTATTAGAATTTGTTTTGTTTGTTAGCAATCTATTCATAATCCAAATAGAGAATCAAATAAGATGTAATATTTAAAAATAGAATAGTTCTTCTCTTGATTTTCAATTGAATATATGATCTCTTCATTCAATATTTCCTTTTCTTTTCTTTACCTTTATGTAAATGATTTATTTTAAAATGTATATTTTAGACAAGGTAAACCTTACTCATCTTCTACTTATTCGTCATCTCTCTTATCAAATAATGAATCAAAAGTTTCCATTGAATCAAAATATATTATATATAATGGTACACTTCAAATAGATCCAATAAAACCTAATCTTGATCGTGCTAATCCTCGATTAGGTGTATCATCTATTGAATTTTCAAGTTCAGGTCGATATATATCAACAATAAATGATACAATGCCAAATATTTTATTTATATTTGATTTTAAACCAACATTTCATTTAGCTTTTGTACTTATACAAACTCAACCAATACGATGTATTAAATGGGAACCAAAACGTGATTATTTAGCATTATGTACACATAATAATCGTTTGTATATGTGGTCACCACAGGGTGCTTCTTGTATTAATTTACCCGGTGAATCGTCTAAATATAAAATAGATGAATTAAAATGGAATAATTATAATTCCATACCAAGTGTTGCATTGATTGGACAGAATGTTATGTGTCTTGGTTTTGTTGATCTTAATAGTGATATGTAATATGTGTTCAGATAGATCATATTTCTTTTTTTTTTGTGGTTGATAGATATTTATTTATTTTCTAATATATAATTATTTTTCTAGATATGACAGAAAGTCAGATTTTCAAAGACGAAATGAAAACAAGTGATGATGAATTAAAACAAGGATCGTCAAATGTAATGTTAACAGGAGAAAATATTAGTGAAGAAAATCTTAATGAAGAAGAAGAACTTGATTTTTATGACTTTCTTGAAGCTGTTTCAGATAAAATTGATAATATTAAAAATCAAAGTAAAATAAAATATAAACAAAAATGAATTTGTTTAATTAAATTTTTTTTTAAATAGTCGAAGAACGACGAGAACATCCTCGACAACGTTTACGAAGGACTATAGCTGAACTTGAAGAACAGAAAAGGATTCTTAAAAGTCAATTAGAACAACGTATTCATATATGGTCTGAAAATTTAAAAAAACCGAATTTTATTCGAATACGAGATAAAATATCATTTTCTATTGGAGTTGCTAATGCTTGTTTTTCACCGTTGATTGGTATGAAGAATATTCCTTTTTGTATAACTTTATTACTAGTTGATTTTTTATTAATTTAGCTGGACGTTGGCCTCATATATTACCTCTTGCTTATACAATTCAAGCTTTATTTCTAATAACACTTCGATTTTTTATTTATAAACGTAAAAGTTGGCATTATTTTGGTAAAATTTGAATAAACATTTTTTTATTTGAAATGTTCATTTATTTTTAATTTTTAGTATACGATTTATGTTATTTCGTCAATGTTTTAACATTACTTTATATATGGGTATTTCCGTCGTCAAAAATTCTTTTTACTGTTTGTTATACACTAAGTCATGGTCCATTAAGTTTTGCAATAGTTCTTTGGAGAAATTCACTTGTTTTTCATAGTAAGGCTTTTTTTGTATTCATATAAATAAACTATAATTTTATATTTAAAAAAAAAACCATAGGTCTCGACAAAGTGACTAGTTTATTTATTCATATGTAAATCTATTTATTTAATATTTACTTAATATCTCCGTTTTATTTATAGGTATCCACCATTAACATTATTTACTCTTCGTTGGCTTTTACCACTTGATCTTCAACGTAAAGATTATCCAGCTATTGTTCAAATAGGTTCATCCCTACATATGAAAACCGCTGTATTCTATACAGTTGTTTTCTATTTAATATGGCAAGTATTATATTATGCATTCATTATTTATGGACGTCGAGAGAAAGTTGACCGTGGTTTACGAGCTACATCCTATACATGGTTATTAGCTGACAAAGATGGTTTTGTTGCACGTCTTATACAAAAATTTGGTTTTGGTGGACCAAATGATGGTATTAATCGATATAAAATTGTATTTTATTTCTTTTTACAATTTGGATATATGCTTCTATCGATTTTACCAGTATGTTTATGGTATTATCGAAATATGTAAGTGGAGAAAACCTTTTTATTATTTTGATTTGCTTGAAATACAGTAGTGGACAAAAGTCTTCACTCCACTGTGTTTCAGTTAACATATGTGCTGAAGATCTAAAAATTTGTGTGCATATATTTTATTAAGAATGTAGATTAGAGGAGCAACCACAACTTCGTTACTTAAGTAACAAAGACATTTATGATGGATATTATTGTGGGGCATCGATTGTTCTTTTGAAATTCATAACTTTAAAAAAGAAGAGCTTTGTGAGTCAGTCGATCTCTGATTATATATAATGTTACGTTTCATTCATCTACATTATTGATTTGATAACAGTTCATCAACCTTTTCTAGAATTGTGATCATTGGTCTGAAGAAAAATTATGGGCTGTCCTTTGCAAACTATAACTCAGTAATTGTTTAATGAAGTGAACTCTAATTTCTAGAGAACTTTCATCAACAGTTAAATACTAACACTTACAAGTTTCACAAAAGAATCTTGTAATAAAAAGAAATAGCATGCTAATGATTTTTAAATCTTCAGCGTGTATGATAGCTAAGATCCTCTCGACTAGAGACTTTTGTCTACTACTATATATGTATATCTATTGAATTTATTTAAGGTATGTCAATGGAATATTTCTGTGCTCAATATTTGCTGTTAGTGTTTATAATGGAGCTTCTTTTTATATCGGTAAAGTTATTACGAGATTTTGTCATTTTATATTATTTGTATTTTTTTTAGATGTTTTCTCACGTCGATATATTAAAAGTCTTGAATTATTACATGACTGTGATGAAACTGAAACGACTGATGGTATTCCACGTCATTCTATCTCATCTTGCCCGTTACGGAAGTCTTCTCAAGTGAATATGAATAGCTCCGATAATGCTAATGAATTAAACAATAAAAAAAGTTCTTAAATGTATAAAAATCGTATATTTTATTGTATGAATATAGTTATCTCTCAAGATATGCTGGATTCTTTGTTTTTTTGTTCTTCATTTTAAGTCAAAAATAAAATTCATTTAATTCGAAAAATTAAAAAAAATTATCTATAATAGTCTTTGATCGAGTTGATCACGAAGATCATTTAAAGATTAAGAAAAAAACTTGCACGGATGTCACGAAAAACATGTCATCTGATAAGATTTCACTACTTTAAAGTTCTGGAATATATATAAGAGTGTGTCAATATCATACGTTTATATCTCCAATAGAAGACTTAAAACAGTAAACAAAATCATATTCTATGAAACTTGCAATATGTCTGTAGAAACATGTCTGTCGTGGGTGATTTTTCAAGTATTTTATTAAATAATATTTGTCAAAGAACAAAAACATTTTTGTATTTTTCAAATCAATCATGTGACTTCTTCGGCAAGTTCATGTGATGTTTCATTGAGAAAGAAAAACAATTGGCTCATTTTAATGTGTAATTTTCATTTTCAGAAACTTTATTTCGAGTAAACGAAAGAATTGATATCTAAACAAATTTTACACATTAAACTCTGCATACATAATTATTTACACATATAACAACAGATGATGTAAATTATCTTGTCGATTTCTACCAGAGATGAGCACAGGACAACTTTTTTTTGTCCTGTTCTTTTACTCACCTCTGTCCTGGCGGGCAGCAGGATAGGACGAAAATTAGGATTTCGTTCTGTCCTGTTTTCCTCCATCCTATTTTGTACTGCTGCCAATCTTGATCCTGGCAGATGGCAGGATATGACATATATTTCAATTTTGACCTATTCTGCTGTCTTACTGTGTCCTGATAGATGGTAAAACAGTAAGAATCCTTACTGTGATTTTCCGAAACCGAATTATATAGTGGTTTATTAGTTATCTTATAGATAATTTATTTTATATCGTTTTCAAATACAAAGGCTAAAGCTATAACAATCATCAATTTTATGCATACAATAAAAAAATATAAGCATTCTGATGTATTACTTCAATAACCTATTTTAAAAAAGATATGAAAAACATAAACTTCTTGGGTTTTGTCATCAAGATCTTAAGAGTATGCAGCTCTAAAGAATAGTCTTCTAGTTTTGGTTTTTCGTTTTCCTTTATTCTTCTTCATCACAGCTGATTATTTCTGATTTAATAATTCTTTTCGACCAAAGTTAAAATTAATATTATCTTCTACTCCTTTAGTGACCGCTGTCGTTCTTATTTTGTTTCAAGCATCATGAAAGAATACATATAAGGTGAACTTTTTTCAAAAATAAAATGAAATACAGGATGGAATGGGGCACAGAACAATGTTCTCTGTCCTGTCCTGTGTTCATCTCTGATTTCCACGCAATTATAAACATTAAATAGGAATGCATGTTTATAAGTCAGACTATAGGAAGCAATAAAATAACATTGAATATTTAACAAAATTACTTACAGAAAATAAATATTTTGTTTTGTTGATTTCAAATCATTGTTTGACTTGGCAGTATTATGAACCAATCAGAAATAGACGGGACTGTCCCGTACCGTCTTCAACTCTAGCGCAAATTTCTATGCAGTACATGCTGTGCCTTCTCAGAATTCTGTTTGTGTTGAAAGAACACAGAAGAAATGATTTCGTATTTTCGAAATGTATTCCTCGAACAAGAAAATAAAAAAGTGTGCAAAGCACTTAAGTGTGCCCAATAGCATGAAACAACCCCGTCGATCGCTAAAACTAATAAGTATTGAAGAGTGGGGTGAGTATGGGTGTTGATCCTCTCATTACTCACACTAATACCCACACCCTCATATAACAAATAATCAGTTATTCTTGCCCTCACCTTTAAATAGCTGAAAGAAAACTGATGAAGCAAAACAAAAATTTGATTGTCTATCATCTATTTTTTCAACGCTCAATCGCTTTCTATGAAGAAAATAAAATATATATGACAGCTTGTTGGATTCCATTTTGGCAGCAAATGATCAGAGATTAATCCGTACTGACAAACTAAAATACCCACACACGCATTATCTCTTCTTTTGTCTAGTATTTTTTTAGTCGAATTGTCGAAGTCTAAATCAATATATTTACAAGGTCATGTTTTCTGAAAAATTTATTTTTCAACAATTAAAAGCCTAACAATAAAATACAGAAGGATGAAGAAAGAGGATCAGATTTGCTGAATTTTGAAATTTTATTCTGGCCTTATTCATTCATATATTACTGGATTACGTTAATAGATCAAAGTTGTTGGCCTATATATGATGTAACATTATTTTCCCTAGTATAACCTGAAACTTAAGATGGTACCACAAGCGCATAACTTTGCGGACATGTAGGTCATCCTTTTACACAGTCACTCACACCCACAATCGTCATTTGCTGTTGAGAGTGAAATATGCGAATAGGCAATGTTGGCAAATGAATTAACTTTCATCCAACATCACACCTCTACCACTCACTTGTGAATACTGCATTAGAAACTTAAGTAAATATACGCAATCAATGACTAACACTATTGTATTGTTGAGTTTTCTTTTTCGTTCTTGCAAAAATCATTTCACAATGTAAACACATTCGATGAAAGTAAAAAGGAAGTACTCCTAGAGTTGATTTAATTGCATTCTTCACTTATCATAGTTGTTAAGAAAGAAGAAACTTCCTGTGACGCTCATATTCAAAGCACCTATATTTACAAACAACAATACGCACTTCTTAGGTAGGTGGATGCATTCATTTTCGATTACGCGCAGTAAGGCTTACACAAAATGTTTTTTTTTTTGCTCATGAGTCATTTATTTTAACCTATTTGAAAATAGAAAGTCACAACGAACATTTAAAGGAGATCTGTAGAAATTGTCAGAATAATGACTGTACAAAACAGTCTATATTCTCGACATTCTAGAGTTAATTAGGTGCTGTTTGCTTCTTTTTTTTAAATCATTTTTATTAATTTCAGATATCATCAAACAACTAATCGGAAAATCAATCTAAATTTTTAATAACGACCTACTCTTATCTAAGGTAGACAGAATTCATAGATCCTTTGGATACGAGGGGCTACAGAATGCCTACCAAGCAGAATTCAGAATTTTAAAAATCCGATCAGTAAACAATGGATTAACTCACTAAGATAAACTCCCATTAGAAAATAGTGTACTACGCGCAACACTAGCTTATCATCCCGTCAAACAACAGATTTCTGTAAGAAAGTCAAAAATTATAGCAGAATTTTGAGAGAATTTTATTCCTAATAGTAGAAAATAAACAAAATCACCAGAAGTTAACACACAGTCATGACCACTCTTTATCGACGAATTTAAAAAAGACTACCAGATTTGAAACAGAACTGTGTCACCAGTAACAGAATACAAACTTCGGAGGAGCCTCAAACATCGAATAGCCATACTAGGAACAGACAAGAAATTCTAGCGAAGAATTTTACAAAGCTAGCAGGATTTAAACAAAATTCTGATTTAAAAAAAAAGAATTCTGTAGGATTCTAAGCAGAATTTAAGCATGCCAGAATGAAATACATTGACTTTGATAACAGAGAATTCTAGGCAGAATACAAACTGACTAGAAAAGGATAGTACTATCCTCTGATCGCTACCTGATTTAAAGTTTATCTTGTGGAACATAGAATTATATTGAGCAATAAGGAGAATATAACAGAATTCTAGTTTGTGGTAACCAACTCGTTTTAAATGATACATAAGTCCACAAAATTCTGATTCCTGCTTAACAGACATTCTGCAACTGCTGTATTTCTGATGATACTCAAATCTAAGACTCGTATTGGAATGGTATACTAACAAAGAAAAGCGTCAATAAATTTAAGAAAGAACGAGAAAAACAATTACTACGAACCATCCATTTTCATAGGAAATTATTTTCTCTATCTCATTGAAGAAATAAATGAGAAAAGATAACTATGTTACACTATTTTATAACAAGTTTGACAAAAGAAAGGAGTAAAATTGAATTTCTTGTTGAAGTGAATAGAGCAGTATCCTATCTAATTTTAACTTGTATTTCAGTATGTCTTGGGATTTTATCTAAGTTCAGTCAAATAGATAGTCGAATAATGAACATAATGTTGAGCTTATCATGTCGAACACGCTAAAATATGTATTCGTAATAGTTTTTGCTACTTGGTTTAATTATCAATTGTGTTTTCTTTACTTCAGATTTTCATCTGTGCATCGATATGGCAACAAACACAACTGACGAAGAACGCAATGAACTAGTTGATGAGCTTATCAAATGTGGGATATGCTTAGACTATTTTGATGATCCTCGTGTGTTACCTTGCTCGCATACGTTTTGTTTGAAATGTATTAAACAAACAGCCGAGCATAATCGTGGTCAATTTCAATGTCCATTACGTGATGATACAAAAATCGATAATGCCCGTTTAGATATACTACCAAGCAATCGAATTGTTCGTGATATTGTCGAAATAGTATCGAGCAGTAAAGGTAAGATAAAATAACTCAAATACAACATTTCGCATGTGTACAGTAGAAATGGTCGTCGATAAAATTGGATGCATATAGATTTCTAAACAATGGTGCATTTTCTTTCACTGTAGAGACACTTATTTTGGTATTTTACACGAATGAATGTTTGATTCGTATATCATTGAGTTGTCTATAGAAAAACGAGATGGTTTAGATGCGGATAACGAGTAATTTAGAAATGTGCTTGTGTACCTAAATCAGCCGTTCTCGCAATTAACTCGATTTTTACAAACATTTTGAGGTAAATAGCTCTTACATATGTTTAAATCAAGGATATTCGAAGCTTCTACGGTAATATCTCATAATAGAATCGAAGCAAAGAAAGAAATTATATTAGGATTTCCTGAAATGAAGGTCTTGGTCTTTTTCTCAAAAAAACCTAATTCGAACTGATTCCTGTTGTGGCCGATTGCCAAATCGGTTCAAATCTCGCCTATATGATTCCTATTATTTGGAGTCGATTAGCATAGCTATTGTTGTACTCATATTATCACTCATATTGGCATCTTGGTTTTTGATTCTAGGTCATATTCAGTGCTGTAATTGTGAAACAAAAGTTGCTGAGGTTTGGTGTAGAGATTGTCAAAACAAGGGCTATTGCTCAGAATGCTACCAGACTTTACACAAGCTACCTGCACTTAAAGATCACCGGCCATGTGAACCTAGGCCACCAAAAATTTTTCATTGTTCGGTTCATCCCACACGAGAATTGGAATTCTGGTGTCCCGAGAATAAAAAAATTTACTGCTCGAATTGCCTCGCCGATAAGCAAGATACTCATAAATGTGAATTGATTACTGATGCTATCACAGAGATAGCCCAAAAAGTAAGTTGGCAACTGAATCATTGTTCTCTGTGAATAAACTCGATTGTTTATGTTGAGTTGAGACAGATTTACAGAACACATCCTCTTGCAACAAATCCGAAGGACGAAATAGAAAAAATGTTTATCGAATATGAAAAATACTCGCGATCGAAAAAGTCAAATATTGCCGAGCTATTTGCATCAATGCGTAAAATGATCAATGATCATGAAAAATCAAAGAATGAAGAATTATTGAAGGTTGACGAGAAAAATAAAAAGCAAATAAAAGACTATGAAACCGAAGTTTTAAGCAAATGGCAAAGGTTACGAGAACGGCGGGCATTATTCAATCAGACTCTGGATACGGGTGACTACGTACAGGTTTTGAAAGATTATGAAAACCATGAAGAATACTTGCGCAAAATGGATAAAGAATGGTCTAAGATAAAGCCTCCAACGATGCGCGAATATAATATTCAAGGACTTGATGAATGCCGAACTAAGTTGCAACAATCACTCGAAAATGTTCGTGTAATTGAAGAACAACCATATGAGAATTCACAACTTGAACAATTAATCACTCAACAAGAAAAGAATCCAATACTGAACTTAAATAATCAAGGATTGACTGACTATGACATGGTGATTGTTGCCCAAACCCTTCGAATTAATAAGGTAAAAAGAATGTTTTTAATTTTGTTTTTCAACTCGATAGTAACTAAACATTAACGAAATGCTCTTGTTAGGATATACCAATTATCAAATATTTATATCAAATATTTGAAATGAGTAGGTTGCAGATTAAATGAAAGGCGAATCATATAGTCAGTCGATTTCCTTTTTGCGACTATAGTTAGGAGAAGATTTCTTCATTGTTCCCTCCTAAAATCAAGTTAGTCAATTGTCATTCATTGTATCAATGATACCATTTCGTAGGCTTATTTATGGTTGACAACAAATAACTATTTAAGAGAGACGTCATTGACAATGAGGAATTTCAAATTTTCACTCTTTTTCATTATGTCTATGAAAAATGTACAGAGAAAACACTGACTGTGTCACAAAATGAGAATAATAAAAAATTTTCTATCAATCCTGTGAAATCATTTGATTTTTTTGCAAGCATTTCTATAAAAGATAGTTTACATTATGTCAGAAGATATTGTGACGTTCGCTTCGCTTCATTGCTTAGTATGATAAAGTCAATGGATAATAATCTTCAATTGTATGCCCTTGCTCGGTTGTCCTGTGGACTCATCTCCTAAAAGACATACTCAAAGGAATTTATGATAATGATGGACTGATTTGAAATCGAATTTTTTGAGGGACACTTCCCATAAGATAACAACCATAGATTTTCAATTCAAAGTTGGATTCTGATAGAAAAGTTTAAATAGTCATCAACGAGATTCTAGGTCATCATATTCACCAATAGGTACGAAAGCAAAACTTTTCATCTTTTAGATGACGAAGTACTACATACAAATATATTTTGAAGTTGTCGTAGAGAAATAAAAACAGATGTCATCTGAAGACGTTAAATCAATCGTTCGTAGAATAATCGAAGCTAGCTTTGATAGGGCTTTTTACGATAAACTGAACTTTGTAATAATATGTATTTATAGAGAATCAATCAGTTGGTTTTGAATGAAAAGACATATTTAGTTGCTTTGATACAAATCACGCTTGCATAGAGCGAAAGACAAGCATCGACCGTACAATTTAAATAGATAATAAAATGTAGATGATAATTTAGGACCACTTCATGCTTTAATTTTTAAACATACGAAATAATAGAATGATTCCCATAGTCTGCTCCTCTTTCATATTCATTTTATATATATATATATACAGACATTTACCACATTGTATCTTGGTAACAATCAAATCAAGGCTACTGGAGCGAAGCATATTGCAGATTCCTTGCGGTATAATACGGTGATGTATTCTCTTGTTTCATCTCTTCCATATTTATCTTCTTCTTAAACAGACATTAGCCACGCTCGATCTCTGGAGCAATCAAATCGGAGCTGATGGAGTGCAGCATCTCGCTGAGGTCTTACGCAGAAACACGGTAACTTTCGTGCTCTCTCTATTCACTTTCGTTTTCATATCTCTTTCCTCTAATTAACATAGACACTCACTTCCCTAGGTTTGAATGCAAATCAAATAAAGAATGAAGGATCACAACATCTTGCTGATACTCTACAAAATAATACGGTAATTCGCGCTCACTTCTTACATCTTTCATATGCAGTTCCTCCTATATGTACAGACATTGACCGACTTATCCCTGGCTGATAATCGCATTGGAGATGAAGGAGCACAATTTCTTATGGCTGCCTTACGAAATAACAAAGTGACTCACTACTTCTTATTCTCTTAACATCTAAATATTCATCTTATTCATATATAGACACTACAAAAATTGCACATTTTCCAGAACAATGAAATTTCGACAACAGTTCGAGGTCAACTGGAGAAAAAAGAAAAAAGATTACTTTGATTAAATGTTTTTTCTTCTGAACTGAACTATATGTTTTGTACTCTTGTACTAATACATGTTGTGCATACATAGTGAGATTAAAAACAAACTATTTTTCTACTCACAGACAATTACAATATTTTTATCACTACATTCAAATATAATCAAGAATAATTGCTAGAGAATGTATTATTATATAGCTAGTTGCTTCAAATATATAGGCTGCTTAGTTTCGAACTTGTATTCTTTTCGTAATTCTTATTGTAAGAAAGATAGGTGGGGTAGATGTGGATACCGACATGGATAATATGAGCAACAACGTTCGCCACACCTATATATACCGTTACGACTCTACCGTAGACAGATGCCGAATAATGAAGCTATTAATAGAATGCAACACGATTTTCATTTTAACTTTTTTGTAAGAACATCACTCAGGATAATAATGATCTATTTCAAAATATATTTTAACTGGAAAGAATGCTTCTCTAAATTCATTATTTTAAATACATTTTAAGCGATTTGACTACATTCAGTTTCAATATTGAATACTGTTTCCTAACAAAGATGAAATAGTGATACAGACAAAAGTAAATTCTGCTATGTTGCAGAATTAGGTTTAGATGAGCGCTCTCTATACCGCACAAAGAAAAACGAAACTCTGTTTAGATCAGAAAAAAATATTGTTATTTTCTATAAATGGAAAATAAATGATTGTACATTCATGAATAAAAGTTTAGATAGTTTTGAATACCGTTTTATTTGCTTTCACCCATGTATTTAAACTATCAATAGTGGGAACTAAGCATTCACCTGAATTTATCGATATTTATCAAAACATTTTTGCAAATGCATGTTAGTAAACACTGTTCACATTTCATGAAAAGATACATTTATACAAAAATTTTTATAAGATTGCCTAAAAATTATGATAAATTTTTCAAAATTTATTTATTTCATTTTAGTTACTTAAATATCTTCTAATTTCAATATTGTTAATTTCAACGAAAATAGATATAAAACATCATACTCATATACCTTGAGTGAATGAAATTTTATTTATCACAATAGACAAACATATGCTACCAAGTAATGTAAGATCCTTGGATATTCTAAAAATCTAGAAAAGTTTTTAAATAAATGTGTCATATCATCATTTTTCATGTTTCCAGCTATTTCTAAAACATTTGCTTTTGTTTAAGGATAATGCCTCTTCTTGCTTTTCTTCGATTCACCAAATATTTATTAATATTTGGTGTCTTTGACTGGTTGTCAGCTATTTGATACATTCGATCGAATAGAATTCATACTTTAAAAACTTACTAACTGGACATACGCATCAAAGTGTTCTTTGGACAATGCAATTTTTAGATGCCTTTACAATTGTATTTTCCATTAATGATTGTCTTATATGCATAGTTCTTGGTCTTTGATAGTGAAAAACGATGATAGAATTTGATAAACATTAATATTCTTTCGAAATAATAAAAATAGGCACTATTTTGTCAAATAAATTAAGATGACAGTGAAATTAACAAACGCGATAAAAGATTTCGCTAAAGAATATCGAAATGAGTCTTTGTAGGAATAGTCAACTGTGTTGGAAATATTCAAAGTTAAGCATAGTTAAACTTGATCAGTCACATCTTCAACGCGATACTTATGTCAAGCGATGAAATAAATTGCTCAAAGTCAACTTATTTCTCTCCTACGACTTTTTCTCCTGATTGTCGATGTCTAGAATTGCAACTGACTATGAATTAAGTAGTTTATACAGTAGTATGTAAGCGTACAAAGAAAAATTTTAAAAGATTCTGTTGAACTTTAGTCAGTAAGGATACCATGTTAACTCAATGGTGATAACTCGAACGATGGATCCAGCTATAAAAAGACCAAGCGTCGGCTTTAGTGAGTTCGAAAGAGGAATGTCACTGTTGTATCGATTGCGTGAACGACAAGTTGTGCCACTGTAACCAAGATAGGAAGCACTGTTTGAGGAGCAGCCATACACGATATCGTGATATACAGCTAAGATATCTCCTGCACTGGCAATAAATTTCTACAGAGAGAGAAAAGAGAAGCATTCTCTTGTTGGAAAAACAAAAGAACAGCACCAACTCACCATACACGCATAGTCACTGTCCGATTGCGTTGTTATTGCCGTGTTACCATCAACACTGTTGCAACCTGAGTACTTGTGACATTGAGAACAGTGGCTAATTTTTTCAAGACTAAAAATACACAGAAGGTTGTCACACTAATCTAACTGTTTTTCATTGATAAATCAAAGACAAATTATATCTACTCAAAAAACAAAGCTACTGACTTCAATGTGGCAAAGTAATGTTGTCAATTCAAGGAGGCATCTATTTCGGTAATGAGACAGGTGACTTACTATAGTTGATTTTGTACACTTGCTTGGCAGAAAAGTGTACAGTCCTTTTGAGACACTCTTTCTTCTTTTTCCTGTTTATTGACGTCGACGTAAGGCGAAAAAGATAAGGTTGTGAGAGCAAAAGCAACTCTGATTGCGTACCTTGCAAGGCATTGTATCGATTGACAAGACACCTTGTCATGCCACCATCTCAATCTTAATGATAGACATCAAGCCTAATAGCACCATGCTAAAATCAAAGCACGCCAATTACCTTGATATAGCTTATGTCTATAGTGTCGCGAGATTTCTTTGTCAGTTTCTCTTCTGACATGATCTGAGAAAGTACAAATGAACCATAGACAAAAGAAGAGATCAGATGAAAGTAAAACACTGAAAGTATCGTCAACAAGCATGCAAAATCATTGTTACAAATCATGCCACAGCCATCCAATCTTTGAAACGTTAGAGTGAAATACCGTTTCGTGAGCGTCGTACTTCTTACATAGTCGTTGATCTCTCTGCTTTGAGTCATACAGAGCACTATAAAAAAAAACCCATAGAATAATCAATCCTTACAGCTTAGAATTTGTCATCAACTCTTGAAGGATTTATAAACAGTAGGGGTATATGAAAATGAATAGAGTATAGGACATATATTTAAGGATTAATTATTCAACGTTTCAATCGAAAATATTTTTTATTGCTACCACAAGTGTATATTACTGACTTCTTTCATCAGAAGCGTTTAGTATTCTAAGCATAAACTAACAAAAAAAATGCATACTACGAAACTGATGAGGTTTCGTGGGACATTACCATACCTTATAAAGTATCGTAAAAATCAACGAAACATTAGTAAGGCTTTGGAATCTAATAGGTTTCATGTAAAACCATTACAAGTTTACGTAACCGAAAAGGTTTCGAAATATCCCTTCTAAAGGTATCGCAGTCAAAAGGTCTCGCACTAGACTAATTTTTCTGCTTGTCTCATCTATAAATCAAACAGACGTCCACTAATGAGGAATTCGATTGAACTGACTTTGCCCTTCTGCTAATGCATTTGCATTTACTCTACAAAAGATTTTGACAATTACATAGCTATGTTTAGACTTCATATTTTTCTATATGATGTTTTCTGCTGGGCGAATAGAGAACACTTCAGCTGTGCAACAATCACATCGCCTTCTTGGCTCAATCTTCGAGTAGTTTGACCTAAAGAGCATTGATAATAAAGCCACACGTGATAGGCTTCACTGGATTCTTTAATATTAACGCCTAACGGACCACTTAACTGCTAATGGCCCTCTTTCCTCAGCTGATTTTGGGTGAAATACATTCAAATTGCTTCAACTTTTTAGAACATGCTGAGGCTATAATGAAGAGGCTGCGCAAGAATTTGCAACATTATATCATGACGTTTTTAGGATATGTATCAAATAAGGATTAAAAATAGCTCATCTGGTCTCCCAACATTCTTTCTGGGCTTTCATTCTATGTATTTAATTTTTCTTGGTTGAAAGAGCATATCAGAATATAGTGTCTGTTGTGTCCTTTTTTCTTCAATTTTTACTTTTTTCGGAGGAGAATAAAAATTACAATTCGATATCTCTAAAACTCTCCAAAAATGGTTAAAAATTCTCCAACTCAGTAGGGAGATTTTTTGTGAAACAAATGGATGTTCTTTTGCTCTAGAAAAAAAAATAGAATTTGAAAAGAAGGGTTCGATAAACGCTGTATTCTAACATACTTTTTCAAACGAAAAAAAAAATGAATATATAGAATAAAGGGTCAGAGAGGGTTATGCGGAACCAAGTGAAACATTTTTGACCGTTGTTAGATGCATATCTTCCAGAAATCTCATGGTACAGAGTTGGGAAGTTTAGCATAGCCTCTACACTGCAGTTCAAATATATCCTAAAAATTTCATTTGATTTGAATATACTTGGCTCGAAATTGATTTTGAGGGAGAGTGACCTTAATATAGAGTTTAAGTAGTTTTCGGTAATGCATAAGTTACTTCAAGTTAAGAGCATAATTGGTTTGCGAGTGAATAATATTATTCGATTCAATTTTACTCTGCCAGAGAGGCGTATGTCTAGTGTTGTTAAATCTTCGGAAAAAATTCCGGATTTTGAAAGTTTTTTCGGGTTTTTCCAGTCTCCGAATTTTTATGTTTTCTATCTCAATGAAGTCTTACTTATTGACTCACATTTTAAGCAAATAATTATACCAATTCAATAGAGGATTAATGTTACTTTTTATTGTTCTACCTACCAGACTGCACATAAATTCATTTTTCATTCTAAATTCTCTGCAGTCATGCATATGTTGAAGGTGTTTTCTCAACAATGAAACGTATATATGCTGATAAACGAAATATTATATCAACAGTACTCATTACAGATGAATAAAAGATTCTTTTAAACTCAAAATTATCGTTTACAAAAGCTTATGACTTTGTCTTGTCAAAGTCAGAATTATGAAAACTTATTCAACCGAAAAATATTGCACTCAATAATAACGTATGAATTAAGAGGAAAATGTGTAATGAATAAGTTCTAAGCAATGTTTTAATTATGTTTTAATCTGTGAATTTTTATATAAATATCTTTTGTGATTATCAAGAATATTGCTGTTTATAACTTTTTCGAGTCGAGCTTACTTTAAGGGCTCACAACTGAGTTTCAAAAATATTTCCGGATTTTTTACGGGTTCTCTAAAAAAGAATTCCGAGATTTTCTGGATTTTGAGATTCAAATTCCGGCTTTTTAGGTACAACATCTGGCAACTCTGGTGTACATTCACAAAATACACATTTATAAACGAAAGATACATATACAATGGCTACCAAAATTATCCAACAAGCCAGCATATACTTTTTGTTTCGCTTATATTTCAATAGCTATATGAACTAAAACAATCTGGTTCTCGTCATATCATAGCTCATCACCTGCACTATATTCATGGATTATTTCAGGTTGATTTAACTGTCTATTGAGATTTTATTGATTATAGAAAAGGAAAAACAATTTGAAGCCTTCATTGATGTGCAAACGAGGCAATACAAGGAACCCAATGTTTGTTGGTGGTATACATAAGAATCGAACAGCATAACTTCTCATCATGAAGTATTTATTTGAATAGTTTATTTGATGAAAATTTTTATGCTCTGTCTAATGATATCTTAGTTATTGAAATAGACAATACATCATCGAAAAAATCGCATTTCATGACTTTCTTGTCTAATATTGTCGATATGAAACCTACAATCATTGATTTTTCACCTATATTCGAAGCAAACTTTGATAAAAACTAGTCACTGCATAGAACATAATATATTATTTCGAATGCCATGTCGCGAAGAAAACTTTATATTAAAATGAGCGCACACAAACTCGCAAAAATAACTTGTTAGATAATTTTGGAAGGATGAACAATGACATAATTCTATTGTATAATCAATAAAATCTCAATAGACAGATAGATCTACCGATAATTTTCCATAAATATAGGACAGGTCATGAGTCATGATATGACGAAAACCAGATTGTTTTAGCTCATATAGCTATCGAAATATATGCAAAACAAAAAATAGCTTCTGGCTTGTTGGATAATTTTGGTAGCCACTGTGTATTATGACAGCCGTTACTAAATCACCAGTTGGCGTCTCAGATATGCCTTTATTTCTGGTCACACAATTTATCCTCACACTACTGTGCAGTGCACCAATGAACCAATCAATAAAGGATGTAATTCAACTGAAGAAATACTTTGTTTCATGCTTCATAATTGTATATCTAGTTTTCCGTAATAGCGAAAACTCGTTCCACATGTGCGATTCGCCTCGTCTCGTAAAACCAAACTTACCCCCAATTTATTTTTCTTCAAGCACACGTTCATGAAATCTGTTTTATCTGTGTAAAATAATCTTCGTGCTTTACTCAGTTTTCTCTTAAATACCCTTGGCCATGATAATTGACTGTAAAAGCGAGGAGAAAAAGAAGAGATTATAAACGCAATCTTCTAGGCCCTAACATATAACTTATTTGTCTCTTTCTCTCTCATCTGAATACCCTCATTTTGTCACATCTGAGTTTGGCTCTTTGTCAGCTACAATGAAAAGTCTATAACAAACATGAAATTTGAAACCTCTTTTTTCTCATCCCGCTATGCAATTGACGTAGATCGTTTTCAACTGTCATATATTGTCAAAACCTGCTCGCTTCATTTTCAATTTGTATTATTTGTTCTTTTATTTTGTCGGTTTCACTCTCAATATATTTAACGTCTTTTTTTTAATGTCTTCTGTATTGTATTTTCTTACTTCTAATCTTATGAAACGTTTTCTTTCATGCAATTTTGTTACTCTAATAAGAGGATGGATAGATGTGTAGGTAGACAAAAAGACAGTTAAATATTTAGTTAGATACATCGCCAGATTGGCAGATAAATAAGTAAGTAAATATATAGCTAGCTAAATAGTTAGATAACTACACAGTAAGATAAAAAGTCCGTTATACAGATAGTTAGTTAACTGCAGAGTTGTCCGAAAAGTTCTTTTCTAAAAGTAATTTCTTATCACTTCACTATTAATTAAGCTTTATTGACTATTCTTTTAATATTTTAGATGAGTCCACCGAGTTTTTTCTACGAACAAACTTAAGAAAAACTTCGCTCAACTCTATCATCCTGAATCGTGAAACAAAAACTTTGCCTTTTTTGCTCTGTTTCCAGAAAAAATTATGCAGCAGTTCTTTCCGATGGCTTTTATTCCCAGCATAAATCTGATTTCTAAAACATCTAGATCTTGAATAGTCGTTTTATAGACATTTATTTTGATATATTTTTATTTAAAGAAATCCGATGGCGTCAAATGAGGTTACTGTAAAGTCCATGAGATAAGTTCATCTCTTTCAGTTCACTAATCATTGAATCTTTCGATGAGGCAGTAACAATCTGTTCTAAAGAAAGTGCGTTATTCACCATATTATGCAAAGTCAATTGCAAAAACAATTATCATATATAGCTTTGATAGTCTTTTATGAAGGAATATAAAGGCACTTTTGACATTGACAATGTCTTCTGACTAATATGAAGATGCTAACTAAATTATCATGAGTAGAGTTTTATTTTTTAGCAGTAGGTCAATTAACATGGATATAGGCCGTTATGCGTTGAAAAAACGAAGTAATAATCATACTTTTTGTAGATAGCTTGCTATTGTCTCATCGAAAGATTCGATAATTAATGAACTGAAAGAGATGAACTCATCTCATGAACTTTTCAGTAACCTCACTTGACACCATCGGTTTTTCTTAATCAGAATATATCAAAACAAATGTCTATAAAACGACTATTCAAGATCTAGATGCTTTAGAAGTCAGAATTATGCTGAGAATAAAAGCCATCGAAAAGAATTACTACATAAATTTTCCTGGAAACAGTCGACAAAAGGCAAAGCTTTTGTTTCACGATTCAGAATGATAGATTTGAGCAGTGTTTTTCTCAACTTTTTTCGTAGAGAAAAAATCTCGGTGGACTCCTCTAGAATATTAAAACAATAGTCAATAAAAGTCAATTAATCTTGGAATTATACAAAATTGCCATTGGAAAAGGGCCTTTCGAACACTACGTAGATGTTCAGGTAAATAATTCGGTCGGCATCTAGGCAAGTGGATAGCTAATCAAATAGTAAGCTACTTATGTAGATAAATGGTTGATGTCCGTTGCAGAGCTAAGTGGTGATATGTATTTTGTGAATAATTGCAGAACAACACGAGCTAAAGATTTTAAGTTTTTAGCATGGTGTACAGTCGATAAACTACTTAGTTCTTTCACTCTTCTTGTTGGACACATAGTAAGCTTTGAAGATTACTTTCATCCGATCTGGATAAAGAATGACTTTCCAATTGTAATATAATGGTTAAAAAGTTTTCTTAGATCGTCAAATTTTGAAAAATTTTGATAGATAATCTTGAGTGAGTTTTTTTTATACCTTTCGAATGCGAATAGTCAGAGATCTCGATCTTATGACGATCGATAGAGACGACCCTGAATTTCCTAGTCTTAATGTTACAGTTTAAAATTTACCTATTACTCCGATTGAATAGTGGTCATTTTTTAAATTCATCATATGTTAAAGAAGAAAAGAAAGAAAATTGTTTGTTCACTATGTAAACAGATACGGTAGCAGTGTCGACTCTAGAGAATACTAAAAATTCGCAGTCTTCAGCTCTGGTTATTTTAAGTTCTTCTTAAACTGCTCAGGGGTACGTAAGTCTGAAATCGATATTAGCTAGATTGACAGATGGATAGATATATAAGTAGTTATATATATACTTAATTAATTAGCTAATTGGGTAGTTAATTAGATAGATAATTAGTTAGAAAGATCTGTACATAAGTTAATGGATATTAGAGTCCTGCAGGAACGACTTTTTCCCGTCCCGTTTCCCGCGGAAATTGGGAACGGGAATTCCCGTGGAGATTTCAGGATAGGAACACGGGAACGGGAAAGATATAAAAAATATGCATTCCCGAAAATCCCATTTAGTAATTCTGTGCGCCCTAAGGTGTGTTCCTGTAACTAACCTTTATTTTCAATGATTATATTCATATATAATTAACAAAAAAAAGCAAATATCTATCAACAAAATTGTATGAACCTAATCTGTGTTCATTAAATTCCACATTATAGCAATGATCATCTTCTTTATCATTATCATTGAAAGTGCGAGCATCAAGATTATTTTACAATCCATTAATATTATCATCTACCTCTTTTGAAATTTTGACTTTTCTCATTGTTGTTGTAGAGGTGTAACTATTCATTCTTTTCCCTTATTACTCAACTGATGGTGAAACTAATTCTATTAAAGTTGATAAATTTCAACGCTTAAATAATAACTGATTTACTTTACTTCTATGCAAGCGTGCATGACGACTTCTTATTCTATGTCTACTGTTCGAAAAAGGACGGTCTAAGGATAGATTAATTGCCGAAAATACACATCAGTCATTGAGCTATTGTAGTCATTATAGAATAAACTATTTATTATTGCTTCAAGATATTGATACGTTCATGTCTTGCTCCACGTTTATCTGATCTTCAATGTATCTGCTGAATTCAGTCTTTGTTGCTTGATCATCCTGTAACTTATCTGATTATATTTGCACATACCTACGCCCTCAGAATATGAATCAAAAATAATTCAAATTGATAGTATCGACAATAGATAAATTCAATTTCAATCCATGCAATAGAATTTCCTCAAAAGTCATCAAATAATCGATTTTTAATCGATTATAATCATACAATTAAAACCTTAGCATTTTATCTGGAAATGATTTCTGTGTGATTATTTCAGCTAAAGCGCTTAAAAATAATTGTATGATTATAATCGATTTGAAACCGATTATTTCGTGATTTTTGATATTTCTTTACATAGGAGTATAGTTTATGACGATCTATGTTACATTCTGAAAAACGTGACGCTGCGAGAAGTTAATATCAGATAATGATAGTTTCTTGAAGTGTGAAAAATGAATTAATGGAAGGAACCCTAAAACCCTTACGAGAAACGGGAACATAAATATAAACATAAACATATACTCGGGAAAACAATCGGAAACGGAAACAAATATTTTATTCACGAGAATAGGAATGCGGGAACAGGAACAAAATTTTTTTTGTCGGGAACGTGAACGGAAAACGGGAAGGAAAAAAGTTGTTTCCGTGGGATTCTAATGGATATAGTGGTGAAGCTATCGATATGAGTAACAATTATCAATACTATATGAGTGACTTACACGGGCAACAGTATCATGAAAAAAATCAATCGAAAGAAGCCTGAAAAAGAGAAAAAAATAATGGGGCGTATAAGTGTATGAAAAGTTTGGACATGTCAGAATATCAATTGCGGTTCGTAATTGTGAATCAGAAACGTTTACAAATAGGTAGGAATGAAAATGACTTAGAATCTGTAACGCAAAAATTGTTAAAAAATTTAGCAAGTGTCATAAGTGGTAGTTTTCATGCGGCATTTTCAACAGTGGACAATAGTACCAATCGATCGGGATATTGTTCCACTTCAAGGAGAAATGCTTTACCATATAAAAAATTATGCATAGCAAGGAGACATGGAAAAAGCACTATATATATGCATCGATGACTCATTGTTCTTCTACATATATTTCATTTCTCCTTGTCTATTATACACTTCTGCTAGAAAGGATAGAAATGGTTCATTCATTTCTCCTAGAAACTTCTACATGTCTATTACATAAAATCCATTTCTCCTAGAACTTCACGTTAAAATGAAAAATAATCTTATACATTTCTCCTTGTAATGTAAAAATAATCTGATCGATTTCTCCTTATATCTTGTACATTTCTCCTTGTGAGAATAGATATGATTGATGCGTTTCTGATCGAAAACATTTAGTGCTGAAGTGTACTTCGCTATGAAAAGCGTTTCTGCTTGACTTTGTATGGGGTAAAGGATTTCTACTATAAGTGGAATAATTTCTCGATTTTGGGGGATATCGTCCAGCCCTCAACTATCATTTCAAACTGTACAGATATTGTCTTCAGATGTTTAGAAAACCATATATTATCTATACGTGGATTACGTTACTTTCTCTATTGGCCATCATATTCATACATCTAAAGAGCAACTTGGCGAACTTACTACAAACATACAATAGACCATATGCTGGAAAAATTATTACTCACAGCAGTCAGCCCAATGACTGTCATCAATTTGACACTCGAATAACGCCAAAGGAGCTGTTTCAAGAGTATTTTGCAATTCTCGAAGATCCTTCATGGATTGCAAGATCAACAATGGACTCGATTTCGTTTGAACAGCTACATGCATTATTGTTTGGACCTAATGCAATCAATTTGTACGAAGCATGGCCGAATTATTTTAACAAAACGTTTGATGGTTCTTATCCACATACATCGCTTACACAGCCGTTGTTCGCTTCAATATTAAATGACACCAATTTACCTATTCATCTTGTTGTTGAAGTAGGAAGTTTCATGGGAAAATCATCAATAAACATAGGCTTGACTCTTCGCCATTATAGACGATGGCCAAAACCAATTTTACTTTGCATTGATACGTGGCTGGGTGGATTAGAGCATTGGATTTCTCCTGAATTGCAAAATATGATGCATATTGAATATGGTAGACCAATTGTGTACGAACAATTCATTGCTAATATTATAGCCAACAATTTAACTAAATCTGTCATACCTTTTTCGACCACCTCTATATTAGGAGCAAGATTTTTACTTGTTAAGAAGATTGTACCGCAAGTCATTTATCTGGATAGTGCTCATTTACAAGGTGAAACATATGTTGAGCTCGAACTCTACTGGGCACTTCTTCAACCCGGTGGACTTCTGATTGGAGATGATTGGAGCTGGACATCTGTACGTTGCGATGTCTTAAGATTTTGCAAAAGTATACAAGTCAACGTCACAGTGATAGGTAATAGCTGGTATATAAAGAAGAAGAAATCATCATAAACAGTTATTTATTCAATTTGATATTGTGATTGCTATTTTATAATGAGCGTTAAGCATGATATGTAGTTTATTATGAGGCAAAAAAATAGATCAACTGCTTTTTTTAGACATAAGTAATTTGATGAAAAGTAAATTGTTCATTAACTATTGCTTCCTAGACAAACAAGTTAGTAGTATTCCAACTATCAACTCACTTGTCTATGGTTCTGTTTGAAACAAGTTTGTAGAACGTAATTGTCCGACTCATGTAACATTATATTAATAATCTGTAAACTGCCATCATTGCAACAGATCCTAATTGCAGTAAAACAACATTGGTCCTATCAATGGTTGCAAAGAATAGATAGCGATTAATTCTTAAAGAAAGTCGATGTTATTTTAACATTCCAATCTTTAATTCATGTTCTTTTTTTCTGTTTCGCACGAAGATTGTTTGGCTCTGTAATATCAGACTTGTACAGCTCATTCTCACTCGCTTATTTTTCTGCTTGTTCTTAAGACTTTTGTTTTATTTACTTCAAAAAGCCGAATTTATGAAATTGCCTCGTTTTAATTTATCATCAAAAATGTTAGACTTTAACTAGTGGCATATCGAAGACAATCAAGTAATTCTATGAAAACGTTTTCTTGTAATAAGGTTATGAGGGTGAAGACAAAATCGGTGACTTTTTTGAAATTTGTTTGTTGTTACTGTTTACTTTCTGACATTTCCGCTTTCGACATGTAACATCCCAAACTCTCTCAAGGTAAGATATGATGTACAGACAAGAATGAATACTCTTTTTCTAATGGACTAAAATCTTTAATTTTTCTAAAATTATCTGGAAACACACAAAAAAAGCAATTTAACATTAGTCGTCTTTGCTTCTGAACAATTAAATTATTTATTACAATAGCATCGACACGACATTCCAGAAATATGTTCTGAAAATTGAATATCGTGAGAGAAACAAATAGTCAAAAGAAGGGATGTGTGCAAGTTTAAGCGGTTGTAGGATAGGTACGGATGAAGAAAAACTATACTGACACTCATATCTCAACACCCATAATTCGTTTTAAAGTAGAGATTACGTTGTATCTAACAAAAAAAGAATGAGGTTCCTATTCACCTTTTGTTCGAGTACAGTTGAGCCTAACATTTGTCCAAGATATTCTGCAACATTCTTTAATTAAGAATTTTTTTGAAGTGTTTCTACCTGCTCGATTTAACTCATTTTTTTTTCTTATCACAATTTTCAAAATCATGTTTTATTTAAAAATGATTCTACTGCAACAAGAAAACAACAAAAACAACAACAACAAGAATTACATATCACTGTACGTAAATTAAACTTTAACAAAGAAAAAACAACAGACATATACAACATTATTAAGCTGATCAAAAAGACACAAAGTATTTCATTAGATTTTGAAGATAAACACATAAAATATGGAAATATTTAACACATATTTCCCAAACCAGACGAGGCGGTAATGTATTTGTTAATAAATAACCAAGCACAAGACCAATGGCAAAAATTGTTAATGTAAAGAAAATTTTTGATATCGACGATTGTTGAACAATAACATTTTCCTTTGTAGGAGTAGACGGTATAGAATCAGTTGTTAGTGGAATTTTACGTTGTCTAAAAATTGAAGATGGCGATGGTTCTTCAATCAATGATGATGATGTTTTATTTTCGAAAGTCATTAATCTAGTCGGTACGGTTTGTGGAGATAATAACATTGACGATTGATTATTAAAATTAATTGGATTATTATTATTATTGAAATTAGTTGAAAATATATTTGATGGAACTTGTTGTAAAGTTGAATCAGTTTGTTCAAGCCATAAATTATTACGAAGAGTTGAAGCAGCAAAACGAAAACGTGACCATAATTGAGCTTGTCGTTGACCGAATAGAATTGATGTTGAAGATTGAGCAAATGAAGAGGAATTATTTAATGTTGAAAATGGATTAGCACCAAATATATTCGTTCGACATTGAGAAGGTATTGGACGCATATAATGACTATTAGTTTCACGGCTTGGCCACAAACAATTTTTGTTCACTAGAAAAAAAAAACTGTTAGCATAGTTTTTGTGGGATTAAAATATGAAACACGATGCGCCCTTGTGGCTAATCATAGGAAGATTGTTTTATTCTATCTGTTTTGAAGACACATTTCTTCATCATCATTTTACACAATCCTTCAGAAATCCAGTCAGAAAGTAGTTCACATATTATAACGAGATGTTAATAATATACGATCTTTGATAGTAGATCAACAATGCCTGTCATGGTTTGTAACGTTTCTATGGTTATGTTCTTCATAGTCTGTGACGCAGGATGAGGTAGTGATGCTAATGCGTCTTTCACGTCTGTGCGCGGAGAGGTTGGACAAAGTTCGGTTCGAATTTCTACCTCCACACTTAAACAGTTCCTGTAGATCGTGTTTCACAAAAAAAATATTAGCAATGAATTTATTAAATATTCAAAAATGAAAATCTTACATTTTCCTTCATCTAAACTACAACTTTCGAATCTGTCAGCTAATATATTAACACCATCCAATGGAGAATTGGGTGTTCTAAACAAAAGAAAAATCAAAAGAGAATGTTTTTTTCTTTCTCTAATATTTAACCTATCATTAGATGATGTTGTTGGTTCTTGTTTTGAAAATAAAATTGAATTATTATTTAAACTATTCGTTAATGTTGTAGCCATTCCAGTAAATGCATCAATACTACGTCGTAATGTTGATTGACGCCGTTGCTTAGGTAATGGCTCTGACGCAATTATTGTTTTTCCAATTGCTTTTGCTCTTGATCTTGTCATTGGAGGTTCTATTCTATTGACTGATTGTTTCTTTAATGGTGAATATGATCGTTTTTCGGCTGGATATCGAGGTGGTGGTCGTAAGTCAAATTCCGAATCACAATCGGACAAGAAACTATGTCTTGAATTTTCATCATCGGATGCAATACTACAACCTGAATTCCACGTCATGCTAATTCATAATCTAGAAAGAAGAAGAAGACAAAGAAAAGAAAAATGTTTTACAACAATAAAGAAACAAAGCAAACACAAGGTCACAGACAAACAAATAGCAAAACACAAAAAAATGACGTTAAGCATTTATAACAGAAACAAAATCTTAAAGATCATTTTTGAGTATTCCGTTTGTTCTCCATTCTTTGATATATGCGCATTAATTGTCTTCTTGCTTCACCATCAGGTAATAATGGTAATTCATAATATTGTGGAGCTATTGTTAATAACCACTCAGGTTTTATATCTGTGACTGTACGAATATAATTTTTTGTTGTTAATACAAATTCATTATATAAAACCCATTCTGGTTTATGATCGAGACAAGTCGATGGGTGTAATTGAACAATTTGATTGTCTTTTATTGTTAAATAATGTCCTGTTTTTTCTAAATGTGCTACTTGCATAAAAAATCCACTAACAAGTGCTTTACGAATATTTATATAATAATCCGGTGAAGTAAATTCAGTAGATGTACGCTTCAAATTAAATCTAAATGAACAAAAATGAAAAAAAAAAATGTTAGAAAAACAAACTCAACAGTAAATACATAGTTTACTCACCGATCCATAATACGTCCAAGTTGTGTTCGAACATTATCTGCGGATTTTAATGAACGATAATTAACAAAATTGGCATAACACCAATGATTATCTTCATGATTTTGTTTAAATGCATGATAAACATTTAACATTGTTAAATGATCACCGTCAATATGAGCAAAACGTGCTTTAGCTTCATCAGCTTGTTTGCGTACATCATTTGGTCGAACAAAACATTGTGGTACAGAAAGCATTGCAGTTAAAGATAAAATTTCATTTGAACATGAATAATCACATGATGCTATAACCATTTTAGCTAATTGTGGATCAAGTGGAAATTCAGCCATCATTGAACCTAATTCAGTTAAATCACCTTCATCATCAATAGCAGCTAAATAATTTAATAATTCTAATGCACGCATTAATGTTTCAGGTGCTGGTGGATCCATAAAGTCAAAATGAACAAGATCGTCAATACCTAATTTTTTTAATTGTAATACAACACTGCCTAAATTCGATCGAAGAATTTCTGGATATGTATTTTCATGCATTTCACTTTTATAGGCTTTTTCTAAAAAGAATAATAAAATTTCAATCAATTGCTGGAAAAAATGGATTTTGGAAAAGTTTCAGGAAATATATATTGCTTCATTTTTTACTGACTAAAGTATACGCTGAAAAAATGAAAAAACATTCAGAATATACACGGAATGTTGTTTAATAGCCGTGTTTTCAAAAAACAAACTTGAACACGTCTTGTTTCTGATGAGGGAAACTGTCAAACTTGAAAATTACTTTTCAGCTCGGACTCTGTCCATAACATACATCTCATCAGATAATAAAAGCTTCAAAAGAATAAGGACACCTAGACCGTCCCCTACAGAATCATAATCGTTTTACTGAATTTTTGTCCATAGATAGACCTGCTTGTAACTAGAATATCATGAAAATTTTAACTGAAAAGAATTTTTTCATCGCGAGATATTGAATTTCCAAAAAAAAAAACATATATTCTACGAAACATTCGAGGAGTTCAACTTTTTAGGACATTCTAGTAACAATCTACGGGCAACATTTCAGGCCAAAGTATCGCTATTTGATTCTTTTGTACATACCGTGTTATATAGGCTGAAATTCCAATAAAATGAGTATAACCCTGTAGGAAAGGTATTGATTCTCTTATTCTTTTAAAGTTTTTATTAACTCATTGAGATCTATATTATGCACAAAGTCGGAGTTCAAAGGAAATCTTTGAACGGCACTAAAATGTATCCTGTAAAAACAGTTTGAAATGGCTACAGTAGAACAAACTGATCGTTCGATATTTTTGGATTCTCTTCTATGCATTTTACTGTATTTTATTGCTTTTCCTCTTTTCAATAGATTCATGATTTAATTTTCCACAAGTATCTAGCAGCAAATAGTACCATAAGTCGTAAGAATTATTGAGGCAATTATTTTAAACTTTCTTTTTACAGAGTACCTTTTAGTACGTTTCTGAAATTTACTTAATAGTGAAAAAAAAGAATTTTTTCGGAATGTATTGTTAAAAGGAATGATTGTTTCAAATAATGCTTCAATTAATAAAAGAACTCAAGAGACATTATTTCAAGAACTTTTGCATCATTCGTTCAATTATTTTTCTACCTGTATAAAGACGAAAACATTTTCCTGGACGAGTACGTCCAGCACGACCAGCTCGTTGTTGCGCACTAGCTTTCGATATTGGTGTAACAAGAAGTGATTCAACTCGTATACGTGGATTATAAACTTTTTGCTTCGAAAAACCAGGATCAATGACAAATACAACACCATCAATAGTTAATGATGTTTCAGCAATATTGGTAGATACAACAACTTTACGACCAATAGCACCATTAGGTTTATTTGGTGGTGCTGGTTCAAATATACGTTGTTGTAAATTAGGTGGTAAAGTTGAATAGAGTGGAATACATTTAAGTTCACCAGCTTCAGGTCCTAAATTTTCAACTTCACGTTGAAGTCGTTTACATGCGTCTTCAATTTCTTCTTGACCAGTAAGAAAAAGAAGAATATCACCTACAATTACAGAAAAAAAGAAGAAAATTTAATTTGATCGATTCAAAATAAGTTCAGATAGAAGAAAAAAGTTTAGAAACGAAATATTTTTAATTTTTTCTTCCTGAACAATAACAATTAGAACAAATCGGAGAAAAGATTTCATAGGTTGAAACAATTTTCTATCAGTAACAGCACTTGATCGATTTTCACTAACATGTTTGTCGACGAAAGGTCTTTGGAAAATCAGTTTTCTGGATTCTATCAAAAACATTTTGCAAACAAGTTCAGCTAATAGAGCAAACATTTTTGAACAAAATAATATGATCCTGTGCTCACCACGACCTATATTCAACGAACGACAATTATCGCACGATAGACGCAAATAGCTGTTTTCTATTGTCTATTGTAAATCTTCTACGTATTACACTTTGAGCCTTTCGTAGAATGAGTGTAGTTCGCTGAAGATAAGTTGAGAACATCTACTTTTGTTCAGAAATATTTTCTTTATTAGCTGAACTTATTTTCTACTATGTTTTTGATAGAATCCAGAAAACTCGTTTTTCAAAAGCCTTTCATCCAAATCTACTAATGAGAATTTTTCAAGTACTGAAATAATTTCTTTGATGAATTCTACTGTTGAGCAAAACAAAGTTAAAAATGCTACATTTCTAAATTTATTGCTTTTAGTTTAATTTCATACCTTCTAGTTCTTCGCTCATATGAATTTGTACAGTAGTACGAATAGCTGCTTCTAAATAATCTCGTTCAGGTTCGGGTGTATAAAAGATTTCAACAGGAAATGTTCGACCAGGAATAGTTAATAATGGTGCTTTATCAAAATAATCTTGAAATTTACCAGCATCAAGTGTTGCCGACATAACTACAATACAAAAATAAAATTCATTTATAAATATTCTTCAATGAATATTTTATTTACCAATTATTTTTAAATCAGATCTTTGTTTAGCAACTTCTTTTAAAAGACCCATTAAAATATCTGTTGCCAATGTGCGTTCATGTGCTTCGTCCAATAATACACACGCATATGATTCAAGTAATGGATCGGACATAGCTTCACGTAATAACATACCATCAGTCATGTATTTTAAAATAGTTTTAGATGATGAACAATCTTCAAATCGAATTGAATAACCAACTTCTTGTCCAAGTGAAACATCGATTTCATTAGCAACACGTTGTGCAACCGACATAGCAGCAACACGACGTGGTTGTGTACATGCAACACCACGTCGTTTTTGTCCATTTAAAGTAGGTAATGAAAGAGCAAAATCAACACACCATTGAGGAATTTGTGTTGTTTTACCTGAACCAGTTTCACCAACTAGAACAGTTACTTGATTTTTGTGAAGTGTACTCATAAATGCTTCTTTATATTCCCAAACGGGTAATTGTCGTCGTTTTTTATATAATTCATGATATTGATGAGAATAAGGTTGCATTGTAAAACGATTAATATTAGAATTTGATGTTTCATTGAATTGAGATATTTTATTTGAATCTTTTGATTTGTTACTATTATTAAAATAATCTGTGTCAGATCCATCATCAAAACGACGTTTTCGTGGTTTATGTGGTTCAGAAGACGATGAAGAGAAACCAACATCGAGACGTTGCTTACGAGAACTCATTACGAAACTATTTTTACAATAAAAAAAAATCAAGCAATATTTTCCATAAATTACAGATGATTGCAGCAATATGCAACGATAAGGAACCAGAAGAAACGAAAGGATTATTTACTCATGCATTCTACCTTTATATATGTTGATTAATTAACTAATAATATAGTTCAATAAAAGATGTCACTGAATGATAAAAGCTAATAGGTCGAGTATAACAAAATGTTATTATTGTTTAATGATTTACTGACATCTAGTGTAGATATTGATACTTATGGTTGTGCATGAAACTTCCAAGTATAATAATCGTTATGTCATTTCATTTCATTTTAGTTTGTTTAATTAATTAATTTTGTTCTCAAATAATCAGCTGATGTCAAGAACAAAGTTTTTATTTAATCTAATTAATATATCAATCCAGCAAACATTTTTTCGTCCATGAAATATCATAAAGTTTAAATTTGTTTAAGATGATTTTTGTTGTGCATACCGTATCAGCATAGAAACGACGAAATTTAATTATATATACACATTGGGATTGAAAGACTTAGCATGCTCTTTTGATTTAATAACATACCCGTTTTGTATCAAAGAAATTCTAATTAAGACAAACTCTAGCGACTTTATTTCACTGTAGAGTATTCTAACGATAAATATGACGAACCAATGAAGTAGTGTTACCGTCGCTTTTTAGCCAATTTCTATGTCTAGGACAAACACTTAAACAAAAGAGGGAGATAATAAGAAGAAAAGGGAGAGAGAAAATGATATATATCATTATCAACACAAGTATGCCAATGATGTATTTGCTTCAACGAAGAATTGACGCCTTCTTAGTACGATTGACTAATAATGCAAATAAGTCAATAGATGGAACCTTCTATAACTTTGTTGTCTTCCTTTTTACATATGCAAATCGTTTGGTTGATTGAAACTTTTTTCTTTGATCAAAAGCCTGATCAAGTATACATAGTTGATTGACAGATCTAGATAAACGAAAAATTGTCAAAACAATTATAATAAACGATAGAAAGAATGACAGTAACTTGTGCAACGTATAAAGAACTGTGTCAGTAGTTGCCTACATCATGCTGTATGGTCATATCTTATGTTGTCTGAACATTCACATTTCACTTTTTTTCTGTTTTTTTTTGTGCTTATACATTATATAAGAGGAGTGCCCAGCCAAAGACTCACATTTTATTCATAGAAGAAATAGTATTTATACAAAGAGTAGTACAGTTCTATAACAGAATGACAAAAGTAAGAATTTTGTATGCATGTCGTATTATGTACTATTCATTAAAAAGTTGAGAATTTTATTCATCTAACCATTTAGAAACATATTTAAAACTTTTTCTTGTATGAGAGACTTGAGAACAGATGAAAGAAGTAGAAAATAACAAGAGAATTCCATCAAATGAAGAAAGTTCTCATTGATCATTTTTGCTTCAAGAACACACCGGATGATTTCCGGAAAAACAATGTTCATCATTCCATCAGCAAAATATACTGCGTATACATTATAGAGTATGAGTTTTCTTAGATAGAAATCTAGACTTGCACGCATAATAAAGACTATCAAACCTGAATATAAACTAAACATAATAAGTCTCATTCTTAGATTTAGATGACAATCAGAAGTCGGCACTTAGACGGACGTTTATTTGAACATATTAATGTTTAATCAGAAGTACTACCATAGAGCATTTGTTTCACAAGCATAGCTTTTATTGTTTATCACTATCATTTTCCAAATATTTTTGACCAACTTGAGAATTGCCACCTTCTGTCAATAACTTAGAAATACTACTAAATATATTTTTAACATTTATGTCTTATCAACAACAACTCATTAACTTAGAAAGAAAAATCAACAAAGAAATGCATTATCTTTTAAATTATATCATGAATATGGTATCAGTCTAATAATTGAGAAAACCGTGAATTTGTAATCTATTAATCATGTGTTAGAACACTCAGGATGAATTCACTTTTCAATTTGCATACAAACAGTACAAGTTAAACAATTTAAATATCTAGCATATATATTTCATTTTTCACCAAGTTTCAATGTCTTTATTCGACAACAATTAATCAAAATGAATAGTGCAGTTTCCATTCTTAAATATATGAACAAACACTATACCACGTTTCTCTATTCTTTTATATGACCTCATTTTAGCTTAATCATGGCAATATATATATATATACTATGTTTGATTGGAACGCGTGAAAAATATCACAAATTTTATTGAAAATTGGTACGGTTTATATACAGCTTGAATATGTTATTTTGGACAGTGATGTTCAATTTCCTGTATCTGTATAAAACGTCGGATATTTGTTATTTTGATTTAGTTAGATAGAGCATCAATGGCTCTATCGAATCATAAAGTTTCCACTTGATTTGTTTTGCATCTTGTCCGAAAATTTGATAAACTTCGAGAAACGGTGAAATGAAGCTTTTGCACGCTCATATTTCATTGAAATTAAATTCGTTAATCATGAAAACTGCTTTAGACGAAAGAGCTCCATCAAAGTAGAACGTCTTTTTTGTACTTATGCAAAACCAAGTATTATTTACTTTTCGTAAAGTTTTATATGTAAGATCTGACAGAAACTTGCTAAATCGATATAGAAATCCAGACTTTATCCAGTCATATGTAAATGAAAAAAATTTACATGCTTTAGTACCTAGAATATGCTTGAAGAAAAACATATTATAGTCTATAAAAAAAAGTTCACTAATAGACTTTTCAGAAAATCAAACAAATTAATAGTAAAGATGAAGAATAAACCCAATGAAAAATATATGGTTTGATAGAGTCATTAATACTCTATCCAACTATGTTCACATAAGAAATCTTCAAAGTTTATTTATAAATACATTAAATTGAACAAAAAATATTAAAAATAATGTAATCAACTTCTATGGTCTAAAATTTATGACAAATACTGTCTTACACTAAACATTGATTCTTTCAACACTTAAAGATTGTTTTAGAAGAAGTATTCAAAGGTATCTAGATAATATTCAAAATCATAAATTGTAAATATTTAGTACTGCTCATCAACATCAATGATTGAAAGTAGCATTCCAACAACATGTTACTACACAATAACGTATTTTTCATTGTTATGAGTGATTAAATACAATTAGATTCTAGTGAGTAATTTTTTTGAGGCTCAAGGCCTCAAAGATAAAATGCACAGATCAAGCTTTAAGAAGCACACATCGTAAGGAGTTGTTCACATGCTACACCAGTACTTTTTTCTTGAGTTTATGACCCTTCTCTCAATGACAATATCAGAGTAAACTTTATGTACTGTATAGAGTATCCGCTACAAGTGTCTGTAGATGTGAGTGTTAATCTTTAGTTCACTCATACTTTCAAGAAGTGTCTCTCTATTTATTTGATCCCGTGCTTTTTAACGTAGGATATCTTAGGTCAGGATTCGAGTATTTCCCATTACGATTCGCTCCAGGACCGGTTCCAACTAAGATCACACTGGTTCCAAGTAGAGCTCGATGAGCTCTATCTAATGCACCCCATTTCCCCCC
>CAJNSZ010000013.1:50997-97209 GCA_905329745.1 Rotaria sp. Silwood2
AAAAAGGCAAATTCAGTATTGAAGTAGATAATGCTAGGTTTCAAGTGTGTTAATAAGCTGCTGCTACATAAATAAAAACTTGGAAGTTTTCTCTATCATCAGAAAAAAAATCAGCTCATTTGGTTAGAATACAGTGGAGATATGCAATTTTCTTTTTGGTAGGTGACTTTTGGGACACCCTGTACTTGAATACTAGTTGGAAAAGTGCTTGAGCAGTGCTGGAAAAGCAACGAAAAATAGTTTTTGAAATGTAGTTGAAGAAAGTATTCAAAGACTGTTTAGAAAATTCTTGAAAAGTAGTGAGAAAAATGTTTGAGGAACGCTGGTGCATGTAAAAGTTGGTTGGGAAAGTGCTTCAAAAGCTCTTGAGAAGTGCTTGAAAAGTGTTACAGATGTACTTGGGAAAGTGCTTGAAAAGTCGTAGATACAAGTGCTAATTAAATACAGCTTGATTACGTTAATTTGGATAGTTTTGTACAGTTGGCTATGTTCATGTAGAACCTCGGAAATTTCTTATTTTGATATACTTGGATAGAGCATCGATTACTCTATCAAACCATATAGTCTTCGTCTGATTTTATTAACATCTTTTCCAAAAATTTCATGAATTTCGAAAAGCATCCAGTAAAGTGTTTTTTTACATAGCAATTTTCATATAATTTCTGAGATAGTTTTTTTTATGACTATTATTTACTGAGATACTGAAACCTTTTACTTTCATATAGAAAATTGACCGTTCGTTTCTCTATCGAACAACATATTTTTCGATGGACCTATTTCATATTTCTACTATAAACTTAGTGAACTTCTAAAAAAGGTGTTTTGTGAACCTTTTTTCGGATATAGTTTTCGACTTTTTTCGAAGAAATTTTGGTTTTTTAAACATCTAATCTTCTTTTTTTGGACATATACCTGAACAGAGCATTGATTGCTCTATTGATTTACATAAAATTGGATCAAATTTTCGTCGAGTCTTACAAGTAGGTTTGTGCGAAAAGTAACTCGAACTTTGTTCTTCATTGTTACAAAAATGGGTCCAAATTTAACAGTAAAGATTATTTTTCTCAGTTTCGAATCCGTTTTGTTTAATATGTTTGGCACGAGGAATTGTAGTACGTCTTTTTCATTTGAAGTAATTTTCATAATTATTGAGTTACTGATGCTGAAATATGAACATGCAAAAGTTTTGTTTCAATGCTTCTCGGACTTCATCAAATTTTTGTATAAGGTATAAAATAAATAAAATAAAAACTATATAATTTGATGGAATACTTGATGCTATATCCGGCAATATGAAAATAAGAAATCTGCGATGTTTTGCACAAAAATACAGCAAAACTCACAAAACTATCAAAAATAATGTAATCAAGCTGTAGTAGTTGGTTAAAGTGGACGCATGAAATAACTGATGAGTAAATAGGAAGACCAATTGTGACCAGCTAACTGATCCAGTTAACTAATACACTAGTTTATCGTAGTTGGTGCATGCCTAGCCAGTACTGCACGTCATAGTCTATAAAAGCGAAAATATCATTTCATTTCTTACTCCTTTTGTCTATTAACCCTTTCAATCCGGCATGTCATCTACGAGATGGCATACAGAACGCAAAGAAATGTTTTTCATTTTGTTGTCTTATAAGACGACAACTATCATATGTTCGATATATGAAGAAAAAGATGAAGGATCTGAATGATAACAAAATGGCAGTTATTGATATTGTTCATGACTACATGTTTTGTGGTTGTTTCATTTCTTTATTGAGATACATTCTGGTTCTGAATCACATTTACTTTTTAGTTTATTATTCTTTAATTTTGTTTACTTGAAATAAGGTGACATTTTTCAAAGCAGCCTAGAAAACAAAAACCTGATTCTCCATCACAAGTTTTGCTCTGATAAATAGTCATTTTCCAAATTTTATTCATGTGACAAAACGCGCATCTTTTTTGTTTGTAATGACTCGACCGAGAATCAATATCAGTTTTGCCTAGAACAGAAGCATGTATATAGTAAAACAAAAATCTAATATGCCAATAAAAAATTTGATATGAAAAATGTTGAATTATTCTCGTCGTCATTTTCAAACTACGATCAATAGAATGCTGTGAACTGGATCGCTTTGGTTTCTGTGGAAAATCTCTCGCCGACTTTCTTGCAATTCCCGTTTCTTCCATTGTTTCACGTACATAACTCGAAAAAAAATATTTCTTATCATTTCATATTCTACTATACCTCATCAAAAAATCGTCCAGCGTATTATTGGATTTTAGCTCATTGTACATGATATAAGAATTGAATAAGAGTCGAGTGATAAAATGTAGAGCTAATTTGATAAACCATCGATATGTTTTTCTACCAATCAATGTGTGATGCAGAGCACTATCCGACAAGTCAACACCTCCCGTATTTTTGTTATAGTCGGTGATACTACTAGGCTTCAAAATGTTTTTTTTGAGACCACCTATGATCAAATTTTCTTCAATGATTCGAATGGGAAATAATCTTACCCTTTTCGTATCGTTCCAGCAATGAAGTTTCAGCGATTCCTTTTGAATCGATCAAAAAAATTTCTTTTTCACCACTTGCTTTCTTATCTTAAAATCTCACTAACTGAAGTTCACCAGTTCGCATGAAAGCGGAATCAGGCGCTTTCATTTTATTCATAGTAAGTTCCTTTGGAACACCTGATAATAAATTGAAAATATTTTCATCAGTATTGCAAACAAATGTGTATTTTTTTTAATTACAAGATTTTTGTCGTTTTATTCAATAATTGAATACTCAATCTATTCATTGAATGGCTTCATCATCATCATCATTATCCTCTCGACCAATCAAATGTTTTGTAGACAATGTTGAAGCGTCGAAGGAGAATATTTTACCAAGAATGGGGATGAACTTGGAACACAATATATTTCAAATAAAAATTATAGACATGTTCAAAGATGTCGATTTGGTGGCACCTACTCAGCTTCTTGGTAAATAAATTTGCTACTAAACGACCCAAAAGCCAACAAAATTCAGTTTTTTTGATATGAATACATATAGTAAAAAGAATTTTCATCTCATTGCAGGTAACCTGAAATAAATATGTTTGCTAAACATATAGTTACATTTTGAAGTTGATTTTATCTCACTTCACACCAAGATTTATCGTTATTTGTGAGTATATTGGCGAAGTGTCGTTTGGCACGAAGATTTGTGCATTCTGTAATATGGTTGAAAAGAGAATCGGGCAAAATCTTTTTGTAAAAGTTCGATGGCATCGGACATGCTGGAAGAGAGAACGTCGGCCCTGACGGCTCATTGAAATCAGGTAAGGGTTTAGGTCGATAATCAGTTCCTTCTGCAACAAATGTCCATTGTTCTTCTAACATTGTTCTCCTATTCTTTGGCTCTGTTGGTATCACTTTCGACGGATATATGTTCTCGTCGTCACTGTAAAATAGTGTAATTAGAGATTGTACGACATACTAACTATTTTATCACCTGTATTCTTCGCTTTATTCTGCTCTGAATTTTATTGATTCTTTCTCACGAGCAAAAGAATTTGAGCTCACATTCGTTAATGACTGTAATATTTGACTCGTTTGAAATGTAGCATCATCATCACTATAATTTATTGAAATTTGTAAATTTTGAAATAGAACATGTCATTTATCACCTGTATTCGTCACTTTCAGTGTTACATATTAGTTTTATCTCATCTGCAATTTCATCAACGTCAGATTCATCGAGAGCGTTTGTGTAATTGTCTTCGTCATTATCATGTACGAGAATATCTTCTTTGCTGTACGAAATTTTGAATTTTTGAAAACAAAATTATATGCTTTTTTCTTTCCTGAAGTACTTTATATTCTTCAATATTATAGTCTTTACAAGTTCAGTCTATTCATTACACGTGTCTCATTATTCGCAACATCAAGTTCTTGTCATTTCTTATGACTAGAAATAATAACACTAGATTTCATACACAGCTGATCGTAACGACAGAATGCAAGAGAGATAATTATTTATCTATTTTTCGTATTCGTGCAGAACACAAGAAAATGTCAGGATTGAAAGGGTTAAGCATTTTGTTCTTTGACGTTACAGATAAATACAATACAAAAGACTGTCTTGTAGAAAAGAAAATTATTATTGATTATGTATATGAGTAATTATGACTTTGAATAACAAAATACATAAATAAATCATATATACAGGGTGGCCCAAAAGTCACGTTACCGAAAAAAAATTTCATATCTCCATTACGGCTCAAGCAAACGAACTGATTTTTTTATCAATTCAAGAGGCATGTTCAAGGTTTATATCCATAAAGACATGCCTGTATAGATCCCTTGTTAAATGTCGATATTGACCTCCACAAAAAAAAATTCACTTTCTCACAGATTGGAAAAAACCCATATAGAATAGCCCAAAAGCTCTGTTGCTAAAAATAAAAATTTTCATATATCCATTACGGCATGAGCAAACTAGTTGATATTTTTATCAATGGTAGAGATATGTTCAAGCTTTATATTGATAAAGGCATGACTAGAGAAACCCTTTGCTAAGCATATCGTTTTCTTTTCAATCTTTAAAAAAGTGAATTTTTTTTGTTGAGATCAATATCGACACTTAGCAAGGGATCTATATAGGCATATCTTTATGGATATAAACCTTGAACATGCCTCTTGAATTGATAAAAAAGTCAGTTCGTTTGCTTGAGCCGTAATGGAGATATGAAATTTTTTTTCGGTAACGTGACTTTTGGGCCACCCTGTAAATGTACGGCATGGGCATGGAAAGAAAGTTGCTGGGAGCAGATGTATACCTGATTCACTATCAATACGATCAGAACTGATCAAAAAGAAGTAATCGGAACTGGTACAAAAAAGAAGTTGGTTTCCTTCAGGCGTCTAGTAGAGACTAGTGAGAAAACTATCGAGTCTTCAAGATGAGTGGTTGTCAAAATTAGCGCAGAACTTTTTGCACCAACTGCTATATTAATTTGAAGTACACTTTATATCACACATGACTTCAGTTGTTAAGTTTTGTTATTACATACTAATTTATAGTAATAGATCGATTAATAATTTAATAATAACACAAAATACATTGATAGTTGTTTGATGAACATATTCTTCTAGATCATATCGAAATGGTACAGGTTATAATCGAACATTTTATGAAGCTATTCGACCATTAATATCTCCTATTGCTCTATTTATTTCATCAACTTGGTGGGGACTTGCTTCACCTTATATGATAATGCATAAACATTCGCGAATATTTTTTTCAGCTGTTGGTGCAACTTTTTCAAATATTGCTGTATGTATATGTTGGAGAAGAAATTGAAATTCAGGAAAATTTAAAACTTTCTTAGGACAAATTAAAATTTCAATTTATCCTATAGGGCAATTTTAGATATTTGTGAATGCATAGTAGAAACTTCTTTTTATGTAAAAAATACGAGACTCAAACTAGACAGTTGACCATGTTTTCATTTTTGATGAGTGACATTTTGTACTACACTATTTTTTCTGCCCGACAACATTTTGTTGAACAAGTGTCACTGCAGTTGCATGCTTCAATACATGTAATAGGAATCATCATGGCATTCTTTTATTTTTGTGTACAAATTTTCGTATGTTACAACAGAATGATTAGATTTAATGCCATACATAACATTTCGATCATCAATTCTGATTAATTTAAAATTCTTATACAGTCAGAGTTTGAGCTGAGCATATATCCAGCAATCTCAGAAAACCAGAATTATATCATCATATAATGATTGTCGTATAGAATTCTTATCTCGAAACTGATGATTCAAATCTAGCATATGATCATCAAGTAATTTATAACAGTATCCATATTGATAAGAACTTGATACGAGAATGTCTACTTAAGTAATGTGCAGAACGTTTATTTAAATTAAAAAAATCTATTTCATTCAGATATGCAAACGATTCTACCGGAGGTAAAAGATATTTAATTTTCCTATATGAAAATCTGAAATATGGAGTTCGCAAAACGTGTTCAGAAATATTTGAAATTGTCCTATAAGAAAACTTGAAACTTTAAGTTTTCCTTGAAAAAGTTCCGTTAAAATTGTAATTTCAAGTTGTTCTAGAAGGAATTGAAATTTTAATTTATCCTAAGATAATTTTAAATTTTCGTGAGTTTTAATTTTCCTTCCAACTTATATTAGAATAAGTTATTTTTTTTATTATTATATTGTTTCAGTGTCGTCTTGTTGTTGCACAAATGACAACAACACGTTCAGATGGTTTTAATAATCTACTTTATATATTTGTTCCTATTCAACTGATGTCAGTATATGGTGCACTTACAGAAAGAATGGAATTTATACTTTTATTTCTTTATAATATTTTTGTAATTTTGGCGCATTTACATTATGCTATTTGTGTGGTAAATTTATTTGATAATAAAATTATTTGAATTCTATTAGACAAATTTTTTAGGTTCGACAAATATGTGATCATCTTAATATATTTGCTTTTAATATAACTGATCGTTCAAAACAACCACCACCAACTGAAACTCATATGAAACATTCATAAAAAAAAAGATCTGTTTTTTTCTCCTACTCTTATATTATTATTCATGCTTACATATCTATTGTGTGTTCTATCTTTATTCTCGTATTTCTATTTCATTTATTAGTTAATATAAAAAGATGAATTAAACTTTACACTAGGCTTTGTGCAATATATATATATCTGTTGTTTGTGTTTTGTTTTTGAAAATACAATTACTCTATATGTTTGTTTGTTTTGCTTGTTTATTTTATTTATATATATAAACATAAAGTCGATTGTTTATTGGTTTTTTGTTAGTCAAGGCATATATATATGAGTATGCTTGTGTTTTGTTTCTGTTTAAACTTTTCATTAAAGAAATAGAAAGATCTAATATTTGAACACAAGAGATCAATTGTTTGTTTTTATTACCAGTTTACATCTCTACTGATTTATTTTTCTTTTATTCTGTAACGACATTCATGGCTTGATATTTAATCGACATGAAAAATACTCATGAGTATTAGATATATGGCATAATATTTATGTTTACTTCATTTGCACGCTCACATGAAAACAATGAAACATTTATTATGACTTTTCTTCTATTTCTTTTTGATTACATTGATTAACATTAGAAAGTTTATATCGATGGAATGTTTGTTGATGAGCGCTTATTCCTATAAAAATAAGAAAGAATTAATAAATTTGAATAGTGAATCAGAGAAAAAGATAAAAATGTCTTACATATATTGGTTCAGTATCTCGTTTACTGTTAAGAAAGTAACGTTTGGATTTCAAAAAATATCGTTTAGCATTCAAATGAAATTCATCTTCTTTATTTGGACCATTGACATCATCACTGATGTATAAATTTGACTCACGACGTGTTGGCAAAAATCGTCGTTTAAACATATAACGAATGGATTCCGGTAAATCTTGATCATGATTCAATTGCTATTTATTTAATTAACAGATAAATTAAATTATATAAAACTATTTTACTTACAACCAAGTAATCAGCATCACTGGCATGTGTACCAATGAACAGAGCGAATAAGAAAATAAGAGCAAGACAAAATAAAATCTTCTCGATGGCGAGAGACATGATAACTAAAAGAAATGGTTTTTGTTGTGATGAAAATATATGCGATTGTCTTTATATAGCACCTACTTGCTATTTGTATTTTCTATTAAGAATATGTTTTTTCTATTTTTATTTAGTGAGAAGGGAAGTCAGTTGTCAATGGTCTGAGTGACGTTTTGTATGAGAAGTATTGTTTTTCTCTTCCTCTTTTTTTTCTTTCCCTTTTTTCCACTCACTACATTTTACTAAGTTAATTGATTACATTAATGAAACATCAACTATATATATGTAAATGACCAAATGACAATAATTCGTAAGCAATTGAATGAGTTTAAAACTGAGAAAATCAATTTGACTATGACCAACCCTATTTTTAACAAAATATATGATTAACAGACTAGTTTTCTATTATCAGTTGCATGTTAAGTATTGTGTCTATTTATTTTTCTTGATCGTCATAGCGTAACTGATGTCAATATGTGCACTACCGGAAATTTCTCTTTTTCTTCAGCGTTAAATAGCGGAAATAAAAATAGAAAAGAATTTTTATTATCGATCTCTTGGTTTGTCATTTAATATATAACCAATGAAAAGTAGTACCAGGGAGAAAATTGTTTTGTTGTATCTACAGATATGTTTTTCTCATTGATAATGATAATATGTTACAAAAAAAATGTTGTATATTATAGAAAATGATATTAGAGGTTTAGATTAAATGTAATCAAATTGATGAACAAAATTAGATATCAATTTCCGCAACAAATGTGTTATAGCAGTAAAAGAAATAATTCGTGTATAAAAAATAGAAGTGAAATTAATATTGAATTGATATAAATCATATATTTTAATAATTGTCTTTGTGTTAGTTAAAATGAGCTATGGCTTTTCGACTCCAAGAAAAAAAATTCATGAATTTTTAAGGGAATCAACTGATGAATATATGAAAAAGAGACAAATTGGTCTCTGCGATTATTTTTTGTTAGTAATAGAGATCTCGTTAATGTAACAGACTGTCTACTTCTTTTTGGATCTCATAGAAGTCTCACTATGAAATAATTCATTGTGACTTCATACACTCTAATTGATTCGACATGTGTCATTAATATCAAATGTCATTTCTTTCATGACTTCAAATCAAAGACTAAATTCAGTTGTTTTTTAACGTACTCTTACATTGTAGAATTTACTCAATAATTGCAAAAAGAATATGTATTTTAGAAATTGATTACTTAATGGATAACAAGAAAAAAGAACTACCGAGCACATCGACTTGATGTTGGAAATCAGTTTTAAAAATGCATTGAATAGAAAATCACAGAGTTTAGACGTGCATAAAATATGAAAAACCATTTCAAAATTATTGTTTATAAAATAAGAAATCTTTCAACATATTCTAACTCTCATATATTATCTTTTTGTTTGAATCATTCTGTATAGAGATTACCGGGCTTTACTTTTTTTGATTTGACCACTTGAACTCTGAAAATATACTTTCACGTCTACATTCTATAAATAAATTTCTAATTTGTTTTCTTTGTAATTCCCTAGTTGTTTTGTTTCTTAGTTGTTTTTATTAACATTAATTCATCGAAATAAATAATGAGTTGATCATTACACTTTTTGTTTATATGTTAACAAGTCTCCATTTACTCTTATTGTTTCACTTAATGAAAAATGTAGGAGGCTACCTGACATGTCTTATTAAAGATTCATATTATCTATTTGTTTTTCATTTGCAGGACGAATTATTTTTCTGTTTCTAACAAAGTACTAGGCGAGTTGAGTTTTTCGAATTTGAATCCGAATAATTGATTCATTTTCTTATTAGAAATAATTATTTCCTATGAATATAATTATTGAACAAAAACTATTAATTTTTATAAATGTTAAGTAGAATACTAGGAAGCAACGATAAGACTTCAAGTACTTTAGTCTAAATAAAAGTATGTGAAAACAATTGGTAAACTTAGTTTTCGTAATGCATTGTTAATGTGTAGTTCAAGAATACTTGATCGTTTATTGTTTCTTTGTTGGTTCAGTCAACAGATACAACTGTCTACACTCTCTTTGAATTGAAACAATGTAATGAAAGATGATAACTCTACTGATTGAAGCAGTAGACCGTTATAATGAGGGTAAGTATTATAAAAAAATGAAACAAAAAGAAAGTTTCATTTTTCTGGATTTCATTCAGTGGGACTATCAACAATGTTAAAACATAATCTTAATTATTGTAGAAAGAAAACATATTACCTCAAATATTTGTTCATAACGGCTCATGATGCCATATTTGACAGAAGAATATAGAAAAAATATCATTATTTGATAATTGTTGACATAGATGCACTAAAAGAAAAGAAAAAATCGATTAGTAAAAACCTATTTAAATAATAACATAACAGAAGTTCAATGGTTTTTGAAAAATCCGACTCTACCAATTAAATAACATTCCACCTAAGGCAATAATTCTGGTATCCGTTTTGTAAGTTTCCGAACAGAAAACTCAAAAGAATAGTAGAAATTTGGAAGCAGGAATATGATGATCGTATCTAGTGATCGACACCATTCATATACGAACGATCCCTGCCGAAACCGGAAAAAACCAGTCAACGGGTCTGTACAACGGTGTCCTGCTTTCAAGTTTCTACTACTTGAGGGTGTACTCTCGCTTTGCACTGTTGATCTGGACAATATCCATAGTATATTTTATTTTCAAAAATATAAATACTATTGAAAAGTTTCAAGCATAGCTTTTATCAAATGCACAGGAAATAGAGCGTTCGACATGGAATATATGTGTAATAATTGAGTTTGATATAGTCTAGAAATTTTTCTTAATGTATATGATGTTTTCAAATTGAAATTGTAAGAATAATTATTAGACGACATGAATGTCTAAGTCAAGTTATAGCAATACTGTGTTAAGCTCTTTTTGTCTTCCCAAACGTTATATCTTCTAGTCTGCTTTGTTGTTTTCTTCATGGGACAAATAATCTAAAGTTCTAGTTCCGTTAGAGCATATAAAATATTCTGCAAAATTCGATGGTGTTCAAATATGATCTACCATTTCTCTCTTACTTTAATTCTTCACTTAACAAAACACTCTGTTGCTCTTTGAACTGACAATGATTGATTCTACTGTATTACTAAATCCATGTGACTACATTTCTTTGACTCTATTAGTCTTTTCGAATTGATAGTTTTGTCTCCAATTTAGAATTATGTTTTCAAATAATTAATTATATGCTGATCAGTCTCATATGACTTCGATTTAGGGTATCGCATATTACTTCTTCTGTCAGATCTCAAATATTTTCCGTCCAGTTAAAAATTCAATAATAAACTATGTAACAAACGAGATGATAGACATTTAAAAATAATCGAATTCGGTTTAGTTATAGTATCTATGAATTGAACAATTTAATTAATACAGTTTATTTTCATAAAATTTTCTCCTGAAAGTTTCGATAATGAGGCAGCCAATATCTGTAGAAAAGGAAAGATAAAATTAAATGTTGATAAATATTAAAGTTCTGTATAACAAAAATGTAAATGGTTCGAGGAATTAGATTGAGAAAAGGTTCATTCGTATTGATATTTTTCTTTATCAATAAAAAAAAATGAAGCACTAAATAGAGTTAAAAAGATATATATATATAAATTTGAGTGTGACAACTCGATTATCGAACTAATTTTACTGGTTAATTGAATTAGTGTTGATATATAAATATGTGTCTGCTACGACAATATATTCTCTAATAGATTTGATTTCGGTTGTTCTCACCATTAGAATTGTCTCGTGACATGACCTTATTCAAGGAACACTTAATTTTGATCAATTTGCTGTTTTTGATGAAAATTATGAGCTTCTAATGGTAGAAGCTTGGAGCAAGACTACAGAACAAACAATAATCTCACACCACTTATTATTATGTATTTTTAATAAAATGCTTTCCTCTTTCCGGTCTATTATGTACAGTTTTATTAGTCCATACTCAAGTAACTAATCATTGTGATAGAATACTGGTCAGTGTATTCCATATGACCAAGTCCAGACATCTTCGACTTTTAAGCCAAGAATTATTTTTTGTTCATGGAGTTTGAAATTTAGAAAAGCATCTTTACAATATTCTCACTCGATTAGTGGGTCCATATGCTAACTGACCAGCTTTATGTATTGATTCAGTCGAAGTCGGCGAGATGGCAATTTCAATTCTATTTGCCGACATAAAAGCATATTGAACAAAATTATTTTACATGTTAATCAGGTGCTACCGGTTCAAAAAAGGTTTTGCATCGAAAGAATACATTCATATATAACCGATGACAACCATCCATCGAGCTTATCTCATGTTCAAATGCATTCATTAGCTCTCGTCTATCAAAGAATAAAATCAATCAATCTGGAATTTTCAACAACTCTAAGCATTAACTATGTGCGAACAGAATATTCGATAATAAATTGTAATAAAATGATTTATTTATTAGATAGATAATCGATCAAAAATGTAATTAAACGAGCATACCATACTTAATAAAATTTTCATAATCTGTGTACGGAAGAAAATACCCGTACAGGAAATGCGTCAACATCCTTCATAGCAAGAAAAACAATACACTCGAGCTATATTTTATAGTAAGTTATAGAAATCACGAATACACAAAGTAGCTATTCATCAATATTCACTAAAATTTGACATGTACCAAAATCAGATTTATTTAATAATCATATAGAAATGATCCCTAATAAACAATATATGCATACGATTTCAACTTGATCAATAACAAGAATGATATTCCATTGATAGAATGAATAATTCATTTGTTTCATCACTTCGAAGTAATTCATCTTTCGTCATTGGTTTATCTATGCAAGTCATTATTGTTATATTAGCGAAAAACACATAGTTCATCATCGAATCATAAATTTTCTATAATTGCTTTCGTTCTCAAAAATCTTGTTTTCTATGACAGTTGAACAACTCTGTGATTCAGCTCAACTGACACTGTTCATGATGTTGCGGTGAAAACAGTATTTTTCTATTAGCATGTGGCTGTTAAATAAAAATCTATTGTGGGTTGTTCATTCAAGTGTATTTCTCTTTCGAACACATAAAAATTATTTGAAATGATCTTTGACAAACTCTTGATTTTTCTTCATATTCTGAAACAAAAGTTATTTGAAGATAATAAACATTGTGTGGTATCGATGGTATGTTCAAAAAGTGGAAGAACTTTGAAGAACTCTTTCATTATAGAATTCAGCTGCAATGAAATTATTCGAAGGAATCAACGTTGGAAAATCACAGTCATCTATCTATATATATAAAGAAGAATGTTTGTCTGTCTGTTTGTTCTTTATGGATTCAGTCACTGTAAGACCTAACGTCACCAAACTTTCCATGGCACTCCCTTAGGTCCAGGGGAAGGTCGAGAGGTGGTCGGGAGGAAGAATCCCCCTCCATTTTTCCAAATATTGCTGAAAATTTGCAAATGTTTCAAATCTGTTCTTTATGCATTTGATTTCTGTACAAGCTAGCGTCACCAAACTTTCCATGGCATATTCTTAGGTCCAGGGGAAGGTCGAGAGGGGGTCGGCGCGCCCGAAAAGTCGGGTGGGAAATCTCTCCGCCCCCGTTTTTTGAAAAACTGCAGAAAATTTTCTAATTTCTCAGAAATTTTGGAGAATTTAATCTGATTTTTGCAATGACATGCATGACCGCGGAAAAGTCAAGTGAAAATCCACCCAGGTTGTGAAAATCGAAGATTCTCTAATCTATATATTTAAAGGAGAAAGTTTGTTTGTCTGTTTGTTCTTCATGCATTTGAACACAGTACGAGTAAATGCAACGAAACTTTTCAGGAACCATCCTCTCATTCAGGAGGAGCTCAACGACTACTTTTGTCGAAAAAACATCGGTCCTCCGTCTGCAACAGGCCCGCCTATGTATCTGACCAATGAGATTGCAGCATTCAGTAGTATCGGAGAACTCAAGGGGGAAAAAGCGGATCCTCGGGTCCTTGGATCCTCTTGGATCCTTTTGGATCCTCTTGGACCTTTGAGATCCTCTTGGGATCCAAAAGGATCCAAGAGGATCCCAAAGGATCCAAGAGAATCCAAAAGGATCCAAGAGGATGCAAAAGGATCCAGAGGATCCAAGAGGATCCAAGGATCCGAGGATCCGCTTTTTCCCCCTTGGGAGAACTACTGAGCAGCGCATTGTAAGCAAGCACAAAACATGCACCTGGGGGTTTTCGAGGGTGCTGAGCTTGAATCTGGGGCCCATTTGCCTCGGAATCTAATTGGTTGGTCGGAAACCAATAGGAATTCAGCTGCTAAGAAACCAGTTAATGAAAATTGCGTTTTCACGAGCACAGTCAGATAGTTGTTTTTAGAGGCGGTGAGTTCAAATCTGGAGTCCATTCACTTCGAAATCCTATTGGTTGACCAGAAACCAATAGGAATCGAGTTTTTGAGAAAACGAATATCACTGGATGATCGAAGGTAGGACATTAGGAATCTGAAGTCAATTAAGCTCGATACTATTCTTTTAATCAAGTTTTCAAGGAAAATGTTTCAAAACGATGACAAATTTTACCAAGAAGCTTTTTTAACTCCAAACTAATGTAGAAATGATTCAAAGCTTTCATCAAAAGCATTTATCAGAGTGATTTTCAAAGCGACTTTTCGAAGTTATTTAGAAGGTGTTAGGCGGCGCCGATAACAGAGATCGCTTTGTTTGAAACACGGTCACTATATCTATATATATAAAGAAGAATGTCTGTTTGTGTGTTTGTGTGTTTGTTTGTTCGCGATGCACTCAGTCCCTGTTATAGCTATAGTCACCAAACTTTCCATAATTCTTTTCTGAGTCCTGGGAAAGGTCGACGTCCACTTTTTTTCGAAAAAAAATCAATCCTACCCATGCTACAGGCGATCTATGAAACCGACCAATAGGGTTGCAGCATTCGGTACCATATAACTATAACNTTTCTATTATATATAATGACTAATTTGGGTAAAATTGGGGTCCACTTCTGGAAAAGTCGCCAAGTAGAGATCAGCAGATTCTACTCATTTTGACATATGCTGTAGAGGGAAGAGTTTTAAGAATTTTGACCCAAACCGTTTCAAAAAATATTGTTCCCTTATCCAGATATTTAAATTTTTCTAAGAGTACTATCATCATGCAACAATCACATTTTTAATGATTTGCATGATCTGATCTTCCAAGACATAGAATATGTAGAAGTTGGACTCATGTGGGTTTGAAGTACCCACTAAATACTGCAATGTTATGAAAAACTTGCCATCAGATCTCCTAGAAGGCCCTAGGATATTGGTTGAAAAATACAGAAAAATGAGACCTCTCTAGAGAAAAAGCACCGGAAGTCGCTTAGAAATTACTCAAAGAATTTAATCGTATGAGATAAATTATACCTAGTAAAAGTCAGTATATGATCCTCTATTACCTTCCGAAAAAACACTCATTTAAAACGAAAAAATCTTTTTTCAAAAATCCCCCTACTTCCCTCCATGCATTTTGCTGGAAATCCGTTTCTGAAAGTCCCCGAACCCCCTAGGGGATTTTTGAAAAAAACTTTTTTTCGTTTTAAAATGGTATTTCTACTCAAGGTAATAGAGGATCATATACTGATTTTTGCTAGGCGTGATTTATCTCATATGATGAAAATCTTTGAGTAATTTCTAAGTCAGTTCGAGTGTTTTTTCTATAGGAAAGGTCTCATGTTTCGGTGTTTTTCAGCGAGTACCCCAGTACCATTCTAAGAGATCTCATGGTAGCTTTTCATAACATTGCAGTATTCAGTGGGTACTTCAAACTCAAATGAGTTCAACTTCTACATATTCTATGTCTTGGGAGATCAGATCATGCAAATCATTAAAATTGTGATTGTTGCATGATGATAGTGCTCTTAGAAAAATATAAATATCTCGATAAGGGAACAATATTTTTTGAAACGGCTTTGGGCCAAAATTCTTAAATCTTTTCCCTCTACAACATATGTCAAAATGAGTAGAATCTGCTGATCTCTACTTGGCGACTTTTCCAGAAGTGGACCCCAATTTTACCCAAATTAGTCATTATATATAATAGAAAAGATTTTTGTTCAGGTCAAAAGCAAATACCCAAGGTTTTGAAAATTTCTGCTAATAGCTGAGAGTCAGTAGTACTTATTTTCAAAGCTGCAGCTCATGACTCGCTCATAAGCGATAGAAATCCTAATCACAATGTCGAGAGCATATCTACACTGAAAAAAAAATGGTACGATACCGAACTAAAAAGAATACTGTGAATGAAAAAAAGGTTTCGTACATCGTACGGAGCCTAAAAAGGTTTCGATTTCGTTGCAATTATCTGAACCATTTTATGTTCTGTACAGACCACTACGAAAAACTTGAAAAGGTGCCCTGAGTCAATGACAATCAATTTTAGTCACTCAAAGTTTTGTACGAAACCTTTTGAGGGTTTCGCATTGCCTTCCAAAATGGTTCGGTACGCTGCAAAAAAATTTGTATGATTACGGAACCATTTTGGAAGACAATACGAAACCCTCAAAAGGTTTCGTACAAAACTTTGAGTGACTAAAATTGATTGTTATTGGCTCAGAGCACCTTTTCAAGTTTTTCGTAGTGGTCTGTACCGAACATAAAATGGTTCAGATAATTGCAACGAATTCGAAACCTTTTTAGGTTCCGTACTATATATGAAAACTTTGTTTCGTTCATAGTACTCTTTTTAGTTCGGTGTCGTACCATTTTTTTTCAGTGTAAAACCTATAAAATAACTCTATACCGCCTAACCAGTGAAAAAGTGGTTTTGATTGTGTCAGTCTATAGGGTACTAATGGTAGTATATATTCTCAAAGTTACATTCCAAAAAATATCATGGTTGAAAAATGGCGAACTATATACTGAGTGGGTACTGCGTTGCTTATCGTCATTTTTTAGCTGAGAGTGCCTCCATTGTGATTACAATATCCCAACAAGGGAAAGGTTCTAGACGAAAAAATGTTAGGCTTTTTTATATCTCACTTAGGGCTACATACTGGCAAAATCTCATTGAAATTCGTGAGATCGATTGAGCACGTGATCCGTCATTTGGGTTGTCCCTTTTGTGCAATGGCTCCTATTCAGTCACCGAAGATAACATTTCGGATAGTAACTGAATGGTTAGGTGGAGAAACACCAATAAAAATGACGCGATACATAATCACATAGGTGTGGTTCAGGATTACTTCCAAAATTACAGCAACTTATGTCACTAGATGTCTGATACATAGTCACATGGTGCTGCCACAAAATCGTACCCATTGGAAATAGTATACATGAGGAAGACAGCGAGCAATAACATCTGCAGATATGGCTTCAGTAAATAACTAATATTAGCCTGAAAATCTATTTTTCTTTGTTGGATAAACAACAGTAAAAAGTATCTTTTAGCAGGTTGAAAGCGAAAAACATTGAAAAATTCATAGAAATTTCAGCCGCATTGAAAAGGCGAAGTCATGAATGACATGATTTCGCGTATTCTTGATCATGTGAGTGAGATCCAACTTTAGATATTCTGGTCTTGCGAAACAACTAATGTAGATTTAGTCTATAGAATGTATACTAGTTTCCTGAAGACAATTTTCCAATGAGTTTGTCATCTGTTAGATCAATCAAACGCCATCTGAAAAGTATTTAGAGCACAAAAGGAGTAGACATTGTCCTGAAGTCTTTGGGAAACTCTCGAAATATGAGCTAAATTTGACGATGTGCTATCCGTTGAAAGCATTTGGTGCGTATTTCGATAACCATACACTGTTGTTCGCATCTAGTTGACTGTGTTCTAGAGTTTTCCTTCGAAACCAATTTTTTACCTGAATAGACCGCGCAACAGTAGAAAGCATCACTATATCCCGCAATGGTTGTCATTGTAACCTTGTTGATTCACTCAAGACTGTCTCAAACAAATAGGATCGGTTTTGAATGAAAATTGCAGAAAATGAATAATTCGTTGCGGACTACAGTCTTTGATGATGAAGGGGTGCTCTATAAGTGTTCAAGGAATTGTACATTAAGAAATGTATCTCATGGCTTGATTATTTCTCAAAGTTGACAAGGTAAGATCTTCTTCATTTGACATATGGATACTTTTCAAACAGCTTTCGAATGAATGACCAGATCAGAAATGGATTCGGAAATCTTTTTCAAGAAAATGGTGTGTATTCCATGGATACACCCTGAAATATCTTGATTTCAGTATGGTATACGCAATTCATCGAACTCTACACTATGGATTATGCTGAACTGATACTTTCTTACAAATATCGAATCATGAAAACTTTTTATGAAATAATCTGTCCTAGTATTATCTTCAGAGAGATGTATGGACGACAACTTAATGGATAGTTGACGAAAAGTTCGAGAGGACTTATATTCTTGACAAAAGCAGTCATCTATCGCGTTAAAATGATGTGAAAAACGAGCTCGAAAACGTTTGGATAGAGCTAATTGGAGTGATTGAAGTCGAACACGTGTCTCAATCTTAAAATTTCGTATACTGATAAGAACATAGTTTTCTCACCTTTGAATATAGTCATCACGAATTTGATTGTAATAAAGTGGATATTCACGAACATTCTGACAATAAAAGGTATCGCACAAGACTACCGGATTGCGCGAGAGATTCTGCTCGAGAGTAGTCTCTCTACTCTGCCTTTTTATTCGTGCTCTACTTTCTCGAACCGACATATTCGTCCAAGTCAACAACCGGATGAATTCGAACAAGTTTCATCCCTTTTATTAGAGTCTTATGAAGAGAACGTGGTATCATGAAACATAATGATTGATTAATGACTGATCTTCCAAGAATACATGACTTTTTGCATCATTTTTAGGATTCACAACAATGAAATGTGAACATCGATGAGTATTGCAACAAAGAAAATTTTTGCGAAAAAGCCATGCCATATTTCTATCATTTTTTCTTCTTTTAGCGAAAAAATGGCCCAGACTGAACTCATCAATATAGAATAGAAACAATAAGCCAATTTTGTGTCACAAAAACACAAAAATATTCAGTGACGAGCGTGCAATAGCAAGGCTTCTACAGAAATGAATTTTGAATTACCTTCAAATAATTTCCTTCGTAAAAGGCAATATTTAAGAGTGTTGCTATTTGCGGGCATAAGCCCATACTCATAATACGATCATTTCAGTCGTCTGCTGGAAAAGGAAGACAAAATTTTTGCTTTACTTTCATTTATTTTCGCGAAATGTAAGCCGAGAATAAACTAAATTAGTTGACAAGTTCAATTGAAGTAGGTGTGTTTTACACAATTCGAAAAGTATTTCATAGATCAATATCCTGCAGAAAAAGATATTATACTGTACATTTTAGGATTCTAAACTTGGGCACTATTTTCTGAAGTTTTTCAGGTTCTAGCATAATCTGGTTCTGTTTCGAAGCTTTTTTCTGTTTCATTAAAATGGGTTCAGCGAAACAATCGAATTGATCTCTTACCAGCAAGACCGTGCACTACGATAGCTCGAAACGAAAGTTTATGACCTCGTTGATAATTGTAGTAACTCAGATCAGTCACAAGTTGAAAAACAGCAGACATTCTCTTCTATCTGCAAAAAAAGTCGCTGTTTACTGTTCACATGATACGAGATAGAGAGAACAAAAGCTTACTTTATATAAAAGCAAACCGTCAATTGTATTGAAAATTGAGATGAATTCAAATGAATAAAAATCACACTTCTGATTTGAATAAAAACTAGACATTGAATTGTGAACTGAGATAAGCATAAATTCCTTTAAATCAATTTCTTAACTAATATTGATTGCAGTTGAGACGGTAGTATTTAACTGAAACTTTTTCGCTGTAGAAAGATCTATTTTGCGAAAATAACGAGTCTCCACAATGAATCTTAAAAACTTGAAGTTTTTATGCTGTTAATCAAATTTTATAGAAAATCGTTATTTACACAAAATATTGCTTCTCTAACCGAAAGACTTGCAATGGAATAGTAAGCAGAAAAAAATTTAATTCTCTATTTATTCTCAGGAGCACGATTAATCCTGATTATGAATGAATTAGGTGGCTCCTGTCACATGTTTTTTTAAAAATTATTACTGGATGCGTAAGGCGATTCCAGATTTAAGGTAATTAAGTCGCATTCAAAAGCATGATTTACTTTAATTCAAACGATTTACGGTAGAACCATCTTTGTAACTCTTCTAAATATCTGAAGCTATTTTTTCTCGATCAAAGTTCTTTAAATTATCTGGAACTTTTGAAGATTTATTAATTGACGAATAAAATCCTAAAAAGCTCAGTATCTTCGCTAGAACCACAAATGGTTTCTTATGACACCATTTTTTAGAGAGCGTTGATATGTGCGAATGCATTGAAGAGAGTTATCTATTCACATGCATAGCCATATCCACTCACACCCAATGTTGTATGGACAGCTGATAATTAATAGATAATGAAGGATGTAGATAATTAAACGATAAATTCACAGCATTCTCTAAAACATGCTGATGTGCATTGATAGAGCTTTCATAATAATGAATTTTGTCGTCTCTACTGTATCATTCTTCTTACACTTTGATAAATTGATTGATCAAAACGTAAACAACTCGAATTTGTGACCTGAATGACACGAAAGAAACTCGTTGCTATAAAATGTACAAATATCAGGCAGTAAACTGTTTTGTAATTAATCGTACCAACGATTATTCGTTTCTTATGAGACATCGATTGTTTCAGTGATAAATATTCGTAGTTTCGCGTTTCAATTCATAATCAAGTATAACTCGAATACCATCTAGTTTTATTAAGAGCCCCTCCGAAAATTCGATTTTCGCAAAAAACATGGTTTTTTACCTAAGTATCCAAGGATATTGCCTAAGGTGTCTACTTTAAATATTCATAAAAAAAATTTTCAAATTTCTTTAACGAATGTAGATAGAAATTGAAGAAACTTTGTAACAAACTTCGTTTTGCTATTAATTATATGGTAGCAAGGAGTACAACTACACGAACCTTAATTAATTTTAGCGATTGATGTACGATATGGCCATATTTTGTGTGGATGTCCCATGATAGCCGGATGAAATGCAGAAAAAAAGTTTTTGCGTTTTTCCCGAAACCGGTTTTTGTACTGTTGAACAAACTCTAAAAATCTTTTTCAAATATAGTTCATTATAGAGCTGCGGATTTTTTGTTTATTAGAGTGATTGATGCTTCTTCGGATGAGGTGAAGAAATTTTTAAAATATCTTCTAGTTAACCTTATCTGTCTCAAGTCTTTAATGATTTTTTTCCATGTTTTCCAGGGTTTCAGAGATTTTGACCTTCTCGAAATTGAAGAAAGAAATAGTTAAAACATCCCTTCCCCTTATCTGAAGGAACAAGCAATTCTCTTTCAAATAAGACATTCCTCGATCCTGTATCTTGAAGTATAGCGAAAAAGAATTTGTACGGGGTGAGAACGTATTTTGAATCTTGATTTTCAGAAAACTCTTGAACGCTAAGGTTAGAAGAACTAAAACAATTTTCGTAAGTTTACTTTCATGGGTCCAACATTTGTGAAAAGTTTCACTGAGATCGAATTCATGGTATCGAAAATCGACTGTGGATGGGGGAGGAGGCCTTAATACAGAAACTGAATAGTCTTTCTCTCCAATCTACAGTATACTGTTATATTTAACATGAAGCAACAGATTTCATTTTTCTTGATAATGTGTTAAGATAATTGTATATTCAAAAGAGAAAAACAGTCATCATATATAATATATCATCACACTCTAATTGTTGTTACTAAACCATGTTATATACACTTGCTAAATACTGAAGATATTATGAGAATTAGATTTTGTTCAAGATAGCAGATAGTAATCATATTTAGAAGAAAAAACAAGGTGAAAGTTGTTGTTTATTTTATTTCAACGTTGTTAAAAACACATTGATAACAAGAAAAACACAACAATGATTTAGCTCAATGAAAAATTGTTCTGTTGCTTAGTTTTTTTTTTATAAATGTGTGTGAAAATTATTCCTATAAATCTCAATGTTTTTTCCTATCGCTTCATTCTCTCATGTTATTATCAAGAAAAAAAGCTTATTGTCCACCAGGACGTAATGATGATAAACCAGCTCGAAGAATTTCATCAACAAGAATTAAATTTGTTGCAATTGATGTACTTGAATGAATCAATTGTTTTTTAACACGATAATTATCAAATATACCTAATGATTTTGGTTCCATTGCTTCACCTATAATAACAAAACAAATAATTATTCTTTTCATTTACAAGAAAAAATAAAACGTATATACCTGTTGTAATATCAATGCCAACTGGTATTTTTGATGTTGCATATTCATGTTGAAGTTTAACAATTGTTTCTTGTTGATCATGTCCAGAATTTTGAGCAATAGCTTTTGGAATAATTAATAATGATTCAGCAAATGCTTGGACACCTAAACGTGCACGACCTTTTACTTGTTCTTTATATTGAGTGAGTGCTTGATAAGCAACAATTTCAAAAGCACCACCACCAGGAATAACACAACCTAACACAACAATAAAATGATTCATGATTTGAATCAAAGATTACAAGAAAAAAAGACGCCAAACAAACCATCCTCAATTGCATTTGTTAATGAACGAAGACCATCGCGAAGAGCATCTTTAAGTTGATTTAATATATATTTTGTTGAACCTTTGAGTAAAACTGTTACTGCTTTAGGATTTTTACAACCTTCAACAAATGTATATTTTTCTTCACCCTAAAAAAACACGTATTTTTTCAAATAAAGAAAAACTACATAACATTTCTCGCCGTTTTTTTGTCATGGTTGGTTAAAGTTCGAAGAGTTACCCAGGCAAATGTTATTTTGACATAGTCACACCATGTTTTTGTAGTGATACTTAAGAAAAGTCGGTAAAAAAAATCTCATGAGCCTATAAAAATTGAAATACATTAAAAGCATCAAGTCTCGGTAGTCTCAATATTTATACATTTTTTTAAAAATTTTACTCGTCATATGCTTAGAAAAAAATAATGCATGCTTTTTGAAAAACATTGTTTGTTTATTGAAAAAATCAATTTTTCCGATATGACAGAAAAACACCATAAATAAGATCTGAATCGAACAATATATTCAATACTCAACACTTATTTTCGCCAAATTTCAACCTTAAAAGAAGTACAAGTCAAAGCAAGCGAAAATAACAGTGAGGGGTAGAAACCGTTGGATCCAAACTTTTCGAATCTTGCCGAACTGTACTTGGAAACTCTCAATGAGATTTTCTAGTCGGAATCGAGCAATCAACCCAACTATACGAGAAATTTTTCTCCAGATTTTTTATTTGGCAACTGATGTGTCCTATGTTTCTCAGAAGGCTAGAGTCCGACAGGATCTAAGGCCAACAACCTGACGAATTCTAATGAAAAGATGTGCAGACCGAAATTAGTTTCGAGTATACTATTTGATGCAGATTATTGTCCTAATTCTGAATATGATATTTGTTTCCATGCGAACCGAATTTCCAATAGTCAAAGTCTAATAATAAAAATCTGAATTAATGTCGTTTTGCCATCATATCGAAAAAATTGATTTTCTCAGCAATCAAACTATTTTTCAAAAAGCATGTATAATTTTTTTCCCTAACTATATGACAACTAAAATCAAAAAAGAAATTTGAATAAATATTAGTCCTATCGAGACTTAATACCTTTGGTGTATCTCAATTTATTTAGGCTTCTATGATTTGTTTTCAGCCTAATTTTTCTAAATTTCACTATAAAAACACCGTTGAAACATGTCAAAAACAATATTCTTATAGGTAACTCGACGAGCACTATCTAACCATAACAAAAAAATTTCTTCTCAAATTTTGAATTGCTGATCTCTTACCAAAACATGTTCATAAACATCTTCAGCGAAACCAAGACATTCTTTTGTTAAACTTTCAACCGAACTAATTATGAAAATAAGAATAAAATTATTATTTAAAATTGATAATTTTTCTTACTTCATGGCTTCTCCACCACATGCTAAAGTTAAACGTTCCATATTTCGACGTTTAGCACGTCTTAATGCTAAAATTCCTTCCTTAGCTAACACATCAAGTGATAATGGATCAATGCCTTTTTGATTAATGACAACAAATGATTTATTTTTATCATCACCCGAGCAAACTTTTCGTTTAAGTTCAACAATTTTTTGTACACGATCATCAATAAATTTACGTTCAGATGCAACAAGACGATCACGCTCTTCAGCATTTTTATAAAAGAAACCAGCATTAACTTCTCTAAAAAAACGACAAGAATTTTAACGAATTATTTTAATAAAAGAAATTATTTACGTTTTTTCATATTCAAGTGAAACATTACAAGTTAATATATAAGCATTTTTAAGTGCTTTAGGCATTGATGGATGACGACCACCATGATCAAGAACAATACCACGTACAAGACGTGAATCAGCTTCTGTTCGATGTTGCATTTCCATGATTTCAACCATATTCAAATCAGTTGGTTTGCCTGGTTCATTAATAGCTAAGATAGCATCGACTACAATCTATTTTTTTATTTAAAGATAAAGAATATCAATTTAATTTAGAAAAGAAAAGAAATAGTAACAAACATCAGTGAGAATATCAGCATTTTCAATTGATAATTTTGTACGTAAAGAAGTACGAGCGATTTGAACCAGTGTTTCACGATTAACTGTTACAGGTATCTTAAGTGAATCAAGCACTTGCAATGCTTCTTTTTTTGCTAATTCGAAACCTTCAGCAACTATACGAGGATGAAGGCCCTATTTAAAAACAATAAATTCTATAAATTAAGCTTTATGGCTTTCGATTATATCACCTCGGAAATATAAAGATCAGCTTGTTTAAGAAGTTCGCCAATAATTAATACAATTGAAGTTGTACCATCACCAGTGATATCATCTTGTGCTGTAGCTGCACGAGCAATTAATGATGCTGTTGGATGTTGAACTTGCTATATGAGAAAAAAAAAGAATCAATATATATTATGAGTAGTTCATAAAGAATCGAACAGTTTGCTTTTCTGTGTTTTGAAGATCTGAAACATAGTTCAAAGACTTCATTCTAAACAGACTAAATAGAAAATACTTCGATCTAGAAAACTATCGCTTTGATTTTTTTTTAAACAGGCTTTTATTATTGGCGAAAACTTCAAAAGACTTACATTTACTCAATTTCCTGATTGCGGCAGTAAAAGGCAGTTAAAAATCTAATAAAAGTTTTGCTAAAATTTGAATATTATTGGATGGGTGACCCGAGATGAATAGCCGTTAGTGACTTATCCACAGTCATTCCATAGTTGGTGATGCTGAGTTTTGTACGCAGTACCTTATGGATATGTGTCGAACAATGTAGGCACTCAACCATGCTGGTCAATGCATACAAGATGGAAATGAATTTCGTCACTCAACTCGGCCAAAACCAATTTAAAACTATATACATTATTTACATATTAAAAATCAATCTTCTGCTCTCATGCATTAGTGCATCGAATTGGATTTCCATGAACTTCTTTACACAGTCATTTCGTTTGCATTATCTAGAAAAAGAAACTTACCATCTCATGGAACGATAAAACTAATAGCCTGAAAACGATGTTAGAAGCATTTGTTGATGCTAAATACTCTTTCATAGCATCGGATTCTATGACTACAGGCTTACGTGAATAAAATGATATTTACACAAATATATGAGATCTTAGTCAGATCATTGAATAACTATGAGTCATTTGAATATTTTGCCAATAAGAAAAACTGATTTGAAAGATCATAACAACATTTCTGTGGATCAAAACCTTTTCTATCAAGTGTACTAACAATGGAGTCTTTGAATTATGAAAACTATCACACATATTATGGATCATCCGTTATATGAAAAAAACGAGAAAACAACTGGTACAAACCATTTCATGAAGAAGTATATTGCCATCTTTAGTTATTTTAATATCTCCAGCACCTGATACAAGCCTAGAATATCAACGTATGAAAATAGAAAATGATATAATTGTATTACATACATTTTCATTGTTCCTTTTGGACCTAAGTTTGTTTTAAGCATTTCTGCAAGACCACGTGCTGCTGAAATATTAATAGCTAAAGCTTGTGCTTGACGAGCACTTTCAGCTTTTGGATTTAAAGTTGTTATAGCCGACATAATACTATATTCAAATCACTGATATAATATAATCTAAAAAAAACAATAGATCATTAATGAAAAATTCAATGTAGAGATCAACAAAGTACGACAAGAAAAAAAACACAAAGATGAACAAGTACAAATAAATGTGATTAATGTCTGAGAAAAAAAACCCAAGTTTCTTTTTCCTTTTCTTCATTAACAAAGATTTCAATCGACAAAAACACGGTGGATATCTTGACTAGATTAATATATAATTATTGTTCATGAGACAACGAAGAAGGAAGTGGTACAGTTTGTATACGTATTTCTGGTGCAACGTTTTCAGAAATATCTTCAATGACCGTTAATATTGATGATGGAATTATTGAGCGCTAAAATTTAAAAAAAGGGAATTTTTTTTCTAATTCATAAAATTAATCTTAAAATTTTACTTGAGCAATGGTCATCGAACGTATATGACGTATGAGACCATCACGTAATTCCGGTGCGGTTTGAAAAACATGTTTAAGTTGTGCAGGCGGTAATTGTAAAAGTAATGGAAATGAATGTGGTCGAGTTTTTTGACAACATTTTATAAAACCTTCCCATATACGTGCTTGTTTCCAAGTCTAAAACTTATCTGTAATAAATAAATTTACAAATCATATAAACTAACTTGTTTCGTTATAAGTCTTTGTAAAATATTCATTACAAAACCAACCATTTTTGGATAGAAACTAAGTGCTTGTAAAACCGTTCGCATGAACAAAACGGGTATTGGATTAATATCAACAAGTTGTTGAATAACAACAGCAAGAACATCATGAGTATAAATTGAACGTTCATTTAAACATAATGTTGTTGCTATTTTTAAAAAGATTTAAAACATTTTCTTTTTTTCAAGAATTAGATATCTTTACCGTTCATCGTTGTTTTTAATTCACATTCTTCAGATGAAATTTGATGAAGTGCAATTAATAATTCAGATGGTAAAATTGGACTAGCATGTGATGTTTCAGGTGAAGCTGAAAAATATAATTTAAAATATGAACATATCATTGTGTATATTTCCAAAAACAAAAGTCGAGAAGATATTATTATCAATGTTAAATTCAAGCGTCATTTGATTTTTTAAATTGCGCTTTCATAAGTTTAGATATAATAAAATCTCTGTATGTGTAGGGATCTCCGTATTCTGAATAGTGCGCGCTTATTTCTAGTCTGATGAGTTATAACAATCTGTGAAGTGGGAGTAACATGTTCTATCATTCATGTAGAAAGCGAGAAAAAATTATTTTATGTGCATTGTGTTATGCTAAAAATAACATGGAACACAAAAAGGAGGATAGACTAGCTGTAGGCATTTAAAAGGAAAAAGACAATATTAGACAACAGTAACAGTGCTGGGTGTAAGATCTTGTCATCTTTGTGTTAACAGCCAGTAACACCAAATTTTATTTCAACATGAGTTGATTCACATCTGATGAGAAAAGTTGAATTAATTAATTGTTGGGAAGAAGAAAAAAGATCATCTTGTGTAGCCGACAAACGATTGCGACTGAATACTTATAGACTACTAAAAAGAAATCGAAAACTTTCTGATAATGAGTACCTTCGCAAAATAAACACTTTTATGCAGTCTCAATAGTTCCCATCTTAGAAAGGTTGTACTATATGTATGAACAAGTTTAAGACATGTATCAACGAAAATTTTATTGTCTTAGATTTGAAAAACGATATTTTCATGCTGGAAATTTTGGATGAGAACTCTAATGATGACTAAACGATTTCTTAATAGAATATTTGACTATCTTTTGAATTATTACAGCGCATTTCTATTATTTTATAATCTCTAACAAGGCAATAGAGTATGACTATTGATAGAATGAATCTCAATAGTATCATTGCACTATAATATCGACAAACACTCAAAGAAGCAAAATTCGTATTGTGATAATTCCAAAACAGGATTTCAGAGACCGTCACGGAAACCCTTTTTTTTGAGTAATTTAGACTCATTTCATCTATATACAACCTCTCAGTCATCTACTGAAACTTCTAGTATGAAAAGCTACCATTCAATATCTGATTTATCTTGCAATTTAACAAAATTTCATATGTATAGAATTAATCGATCGTCTAACTTACCATTAAGACCCAAAAGTCGATTAAAAACTTCTTTAACAACTGGTGGTGAAAGTTTAATTAATTTTGGTAATGCACTAATAATTTCTCTCTATAATAAATTCGATTTTATATTAGATAATAAAATCTAAAATAACGAACCTTTTCCAAACCGGTGAGCACTGGTATAAGAAAACGAACATCAGATACTCGTTTATGATACAGATCTCGAACTTTTTCAACTAGATCACGTGATGGCGGAGCTATGAAAAAAAAAACAATTTATAGAAGAATAAAAGAACAAGAAAATAATAAACATACTTTGTTCAGTAAGAATGTGAATAATACGAGTAATTAATGTTTCAGCACCTTTAGGGCAGTTTTCAACTAATTTTAATATTTCTGGACTACCCATACCCATTGCACGAACCTTCATATTTATTTATTAAAATAAATTAAATTTGAAATAAAACTTACAGGAATTTCTAAAACTCGAAGAATTACTCGTTTAATGTCACCATTAACGACTGTATAGATGGTTGCTAATCTATATACAATATGAAAATATAATAAAAAAAGAAAACTGTTAGCACAATCGCTGCAGGATTAAAATATGAAACGTGATGTAGCTGCTTTTGCTAATCACAGGAAGGTTATTTGCTTCTATCTATTTTAATCTTGAAAACCCGATAGATCTACTGCTGATAAAATAAATGGTATGATAAGTTTGTCCATGTATGTATAGGGACGACTTATTCGAAACAGTCCATTAGACGAATAAGGATGTCTTTGGAGTTGCATGAGTAGGATGTAGGATAGTTTTTATGTATAGTATGATCCTTTGTCTCGTCTTATGTCAATAAGAAGGCTTCTTTTATTGGATTCCCTAAACCCTCGTTATTAGCAAAATATGGGCATGAATTTTTCTGAAAATCCAACTTGAAATGAAAAACTTCTTAAACTTTTTGGGATACATTTCTTCATCATTCTTGTACTTAATTTTCCAGAAATACAATAAGAAAGCAGTTCATATATAATAACGAGATATTATTGATATACGATCTTTGGTCGTATAACAAGAATGCGGCGCGGAATGAAGGAGTGTCACTAAGGTGTCTGCCACCTCATGTGACCCGTTTGTTCGCTCTACCATCGGTAGCGTTTACGATTTTCAGTTCCAGTTACAAACGGTCGCAGCTATTTATTAGAAAGAATTCAAATTAATTGAGAAAAAAACAGTTTCAGAATATATTATACAAATAAAAATTTATTTCCTGACTGCGGCTGATTTGCGCTCTGTAGCTAGTACAGACAGCTCAGATGTATCAACATGGTGAGGGAGCGTCGAAAACACTTCAATTTCGTCAGTTTTAATAGACTTCAACAATATTCACCCATTTCGACACAACATTTTCAAAAAAGAAAAGTCAGTGACAGAGAGAGAGATTAGAGTTACTAAGATGTTTGTCATGGTTTGTGAGAAGAAGGGTTGTGGAATCGATGGAAAGTTCTATTCTATACATTTCAACACTCCTTTTAAATCGTGTTTCACAAAAAAGCTCATATAAGAGACGTACGGTTGAATTAAATGATGATTAGATGGCATTAAACTAAGATACAATGGGAGACAAAGACGAATTGAATCTTCTGTCCAAGTATCATTTGGTACTAGAAACAAAAAATTTCATTTTTGATTATTCATTGAAAAAAAAACTATATTTCTCACTTGCTGATGATTTTTTATCTTCACCGAAGAGTGCTTCAGGTGGTTGCGGAGCTGTTAAATGTTTTAAAAATTTTAAGGCATGTCGCTAAAAAGAAAAAAAATTATCAGAAGTTTAATTGTTGTTATTGAATTTTACCTCAATTGATTGTTTAAATTCTTCTTTTTCATGTAAACTTTTTGCAATACGTATTGAATTATTTCTTACTGATACATTTTCATTATGAGTAAAATCAAGTAAAATATCCAAAAACTTTTCACGCATATTTATTCGACGAAATACCAGATCACGTAATGTATTCATACCAAGATAAGAGCGAGTCTGCGAAAGAAGAAGCAACCAAAAAAATTTGTTGTTCTTTTAAATTTCATAACAAAAAAACGAGAATTATTTACTTCATCTTGACAATATCTTTTTAATACAAGTAATGCATTATCTGTAATCAACGGTGCAGTTGTTAATAAACGAGAAAATAAACTAAGAAAAAAAAATCAAATCAATAAATAATTATTGTTAAAATTATTTTAATTTACCCATCACGTTGATCTGGTTTTTCTTGTAAATATTCAAGTAATCGGCATAATGTATCATCATATTTTGTATAATCTTTTCTTTTATTTGGATCTAATATACTTAAATATCCATTGGCATAAACAAATTCTTGGTAAAGCCATGCAAACGCAAGATCATGACGTTTACGTACATCAGCAAATATATAATCTTCATAAACTTAAAAAGAAAAAAGAAAAAAAATTATGAAATATTTTTAAAAAATGCCATACAGTAACTCTCATCCTGCAATATCATGTACAAAATTCTATAATAATTTATGGATTATATTGAAATAGAGTCTAAGAAAATGATTGAATAATTTCAATATGAAACAGTACTATCACATGTTCAGAAAATTAAGAGTGTAGAAGTTGAATAATTGAAAATCAATGGTTAATGAGAGAATTATTCTAACCCTAATCTACTATGTGAGTTGATTGTCGAGCATACAAGAATGTTGGTAATTTCAGAAAAATTCTAAAAGAATTCGTCTATATGAACCTTTGGGGTCGAGTTATCAACCGTTTTACTGAATTTTCGACCCGTTTTTGGATATTTACTGAAAGTATCAAACAATTGTATTTCGGTCTGAAATTTTATCTATAGACAAATCTAATGGCCTTTAGGATATCCTGAAAGTTTTAGCCGAAAAAAAAATGTTCTTTAGTGAAGATTTTTAATTTTTAAGCATACTCAATTTTTCAACTTGCTTGAAGCAAGCGACATTTTTTTTAGAAATTTAATATCTCCATACAAAAGAGCATTCTTTTCTGTTGAAACTTTCAGAATATATTAAAGGTTATGAGATATATCTATAGACGAAATTTCAGGTGAAAATTTTGTTATTTCATTTTCAGTAAATGCCCAAAGATATGTCGAAGAGTTAATAAAACGATTATAACTCGGCTTCAAAAGCCTTTTGGGGCCGGATTCTTTTAGTTTTCTTCTAGTCTTATCATGATCTTCTGATAGGGTGCAGTATGAGCTCAAACAGCTGGTTATAGTTAGAGTAGTTCACTCGTAAGTAGAATACTTTTTGCAATTTTAGTAAACAATTAGACAACATATTAATTCCTGTAGAAAAATGCAGATGACTATTCAGGTATAAATTAAATAAAAACATCATCATACGAACGATGTAAATGACTGATTGTGGAAAGAACACTATGTTTTCAACAGAAATATTGACTGAAGTCCCTCTCAATTGATAATAAACGAAAAATAGAAGTCAACTGAAAGAACGAACTTCATGATTGACTATGGTACTGAGGGCAGTCCAAAAGTGGTGAGAGTGGTACTTTAGTTCCTAATAAGAAGCTTAAAGTAATTTTCTCTCTACATAGTCAGATAGAGAAAAGAATTCTCTATTTTTCTATACTATTTTATCATACTTCAACTAATAGCATAATGATAAAATTTCGATAAGATCTGTTTCGTTATTATATGTGCCCGGTTGTATACTTACTCATTTTAAAAAATAAGAGTGAGTATTTTTTGAATAACATTTGATAAAATCAAGATAGAGAACTGTGACTTTTACCTTTGGAAAGAAGAAATGAAGACGCGTCGAATTATATATTCCAAGATTTGTGATCTTTTTTTTTTGTAAGGTTTTCAATTGACGTTTTTAAGAATAAACCCATCTGGTAAGTTGTTTACAGCGAATTTTCAATGATCAAGAATAAATTCAAACTACTAAGCGAAGATATACAAAGTACGCAAGGCTAAGATGAATGATATGTATGATAGTCGCATTCCTCATACGATATTTGTAGCAAAATCTGTGGAAAAAGCTCACTTTTATACTTTTTCCTTTTTTTCATTAAAAAAAAAACATTTTTGTGACGATTAGAAAATTGAATAAGAATACTTTAGAAATCAATATTAGAATAGCCTATAATACATGATTCTGTGTATCTTCATCTTTTCTTTCTAATGGTGGAAACCGCAGTTCTCTATCTTATTTCTATTAAAAGATATTCAAAAAAACACACCTTATCGAGATTTTATTATAATAACATTAGCTGAAGTGTGATCAAATAGCATAGAAACATAGAGCATACTTTTCTCTGTCAGACTGCATAGAAAGAAAGTTTCTTTAAGCTTTTTATAAGAAATTAAGGTACCACTCTTACTACTTTCGGACTGTCGTAAGTAGATCAAAACAGTGGAATAAACGATTAAAGAAGAAATGTTATAGTTACAAGCATCGTAAAAAAAGAACTATTAAAACTTTGTAGTGTGTCTTTGAATCCTCATATACCTCAAGAAACACTTGAAAAATTAAACCAAAGTTTAGGTTTGACTCATATCCACATATTTCTAAACTTATTTTTACAGAAGCCAAGATCACTATTCATTCACGATTTTTTTAATATGTGTGTTCACGTTTGTGCGAAGACTATGTATCAAGTTGTATAACCTATATCCGATATTTTCGAAACATACTTTACTACCCTTTATATAACATGTATTAATATTAAAGAGAAATCAACAATCTCATCTTTCAATAGATAATGGTTCGTATGAGTTGATTTTTATTAAACTTACTATCACGAAAACTTCGTTCAGATAAACAGACTAATGAAGTCATTGTTTTCTTTCTAACATGACCAACACCAGCTGTTTCACAAACATCTAAATGTAAACAATGAAAAAATGACTATTTTTCAATCAATTATTCCAAACCTTCAGCATGAAGAATTCGATAAAATGAATCTGTTGACATACGTTGCATTTCATCATATTCAATTGGTTTAATAGCATCAGCTAATTTAAATGGTTTCATTTTTTTCTGTTGCATACTTGGTATTGTGGATATTGTTGTTATTCCTGCAGATGTCGATGGAATTTCACTGGATTCATTTCCACTTGTAGATGGTAATGCTGATTTACTATCAACATCTATTGATGATGAGGGAAATAAATCATCACGTCCGATACCCATAGCACTTGCTATAGGATTTCCTTCTTCAATGTCATCTTCAATTTTTGGTTTAACTTGCTAAAAAAATAAAAATTTTCATAATAATAATAATATTTTTGTTTATTACGAAATACGGTCTAAAAGGAATGCTGAAGTATGCGTTACAGTGAGCAATAACATGGACATTAAATGAAAAATAAATGTGAACTTTTCCGAGATTTAAATAGTAACATATACACTTTGATTAATGACTAGCATTTTGGGTAAAAGGAATTGGTTCTAGTTAATGAATTAATTGAAAAAAACTTAATAACAAATTCAGCATCTTTAGAAAAAAAACATAATTGTTTTGTGAAACATAAAAAGAGCTGAACAACAAGTCATATACAGTTTGCAACTAGGATTTCTGTTCATTTGATTTATAAGAAAAGTTTTCGTTCTGAAAAAAATAATTATTCTTTTTATGCTCAGCGTTTCAAGAAAAGACGTCTTCATTCAAGTTGGTAGTGACTTTTTTTCAGTAATTCGATATCGATGAAACTTTCAGAGAATGTTTTTCTATATCTAGAAACATACACTCAGTTAGCACAAAGATGCAAACATGCTTCTGGACTGAGATAGAGGTTTTCTAAAAACGTTTGTTTTTGAAAGTTTTTCATGATTTCTTTGTCATAGAAATACTTTGAGAGAAAAATAAAGACATTTGAAATCAAAATGAAAAACTTCATCGACTGATGTACAATTTCTGAACTTTTAAAATAAATATTTTTTTCATCGGCGGTTAGAATAAGGTTTTCCCTGAGAAGTTTCTCATGACACATGGTGTTTCTTCATTAGTTTTATTTTTAGGTACAATAAGCTAATATTTCTATGAAAAGAATTCGTTTTTGCCAGACACTAAGTCATGTTCACGTACTTGATAGAAATTACCCACGGTTTATGGGTAGGAATTTGGACTCATTCTCCCACAGGTCTTGACAAATGCTTTAGCAATAGTCCTCTGCTGTGTCACAGATTTTGTTGATTTATGATCAAGGACTGTATATCAATAACATCTCGTTATAATATTTGAACTACTTCCTTACTACATTTCTGGAGAATTAAGTAAAAGAATGGCAAAGAGATAGTCCCAAAATAAATAGAATAAAGCAATCTTCCTGTGATCAGCTACAACAACCACATCGTTTTTCATAATCTAATCTCTCTCATATAGATTGTGATAACAGCTTTTCATTCCTTACTTGTTGAGATTTCATAAGTTCATAACCTTTTCCATGACCAGCTGCTGTTAATTGTGCACCAAGTAATCGTGCTAAATGTTCAATTTGTGCTGGTGTACCGGCAGCTGCTATAGGTGTATATGTTGCTTGAAATGATGCTGGCATTTTCTCCGGTAATAAAAACATTGATACAAGAACTAAATCAACAACATTTCCAATAGATAATTTCCCGACAAGATCAGCAGCCGTGATATCAATTGCTGTTTGATGTTGTGGATGAGATGAAGACGAACTTGTTGATGTCGACGACATCATTGAACCATGTACACCACCTGTAGATACTCCTTTTCCAGTTACACTACTATTTGAATCATCTTTATCAAAAATACTTGGATCATCCTATTGAAATCGGAAGATTAATATTAAGATAGAAGAGATTTTCTTAGCACATACAGTAGTCATTTTAGGTTTTTTAGTATTTATTTCACTATTACTTAATGTTATTTTACGTTTTGATTCTGCTGGAACTTTAGGTAAATGTTTAAGAACCTAAGCAAAATAAATTTTTATTTAAATAAAAAGATCAACAACAAAGAAAATACTTCGGCTTGTGTAGCACCAAGGTCAGTTAATAATGTTGTAATTTGTGGTTGAAAATCGAATGAAGCAGGATGTTTGAGAAGACTTAATAATTTTAATTTAATTATTTTACGTACACTACTAACTTGTGAATCCACTAATGTTGGTGGTAAATTAACTTTAAAAAAAAATAAATTTAACATAAAACAAATTAATACATATAAATATTTTTTTTACCTTGTAGTGCTTCAAATGTTTGTACAACACGACTCATATAATCTGGTCTTTGTCGTGCAATATTTGCTATTGCACCCATTGCTGCTATTAGATTAACACTAAATTAATAAAGTTTAATATTTAAAAAAGAATAAAAATGAATACCTAGATAAATGTTGCGAAAGAGTAAATTCAAGTAATTTTTCCATAACATCTTTTCCTTCTTGTTCAAGTTTATTTCGACGTAATATACGATGATCATCTTGTAATAAGTTAAGTGAAAAATCTTGTTCATTTGAAGCTGGAACAATTGAATCCTATACATAAAAGAAAAACAACAAAAGAGCTTTATCTATATATATTAACTATTTATTTTTACTTGTGTACGTCTTGATAAAACAAGTGCAAGCATTTCAATAAATTTAATAGCCACTGTACGAAGTCTAAAATATTCAAATATGAAATTAATTTTTTTTTTTACAAAATTAATTTACCCATCATTATCTGAATCGAGCATAGCAATAATATGAATTTTCATATTAACCATACTTTCCCACATACTTCGTACGTTTTCATCGACAAGTCGAGATTTAGAAAGCCACTAAACAAAAAGAACTATAGATAATTAATATTCATTAGAGAGAATTTAGAATTGAGTTACAAAAGTTCTGAATCTAAAGATTGAATCACAGTACCCTGTTTTGACAATGCTTCTAGCAAGATCAGTTAAAACAATGTCACTAGATTTATTTAAATTAACGAAAATTGTAGATGAAGAAAACAACGACAGATAAAATAATTGAGAACCAGTTATTTTAATTCTATAATCCACTTTTGATTTTTTTTGTCGGATTATTTCATCGTCTTAAATTCTATTATCTATGACCGTTTTTTGAGAGAGTGAACACAATCGTTTGATATAATCGCAACGATAAAAGTGAACTGATTCGACCTGAATTCATAATAGATGAGACAATTCAAATAGAAAGTCTGGAAACAACTTTTCTTTTTCATGGTTTCCACCGAATCTTAAATAATTCTTTATATACACTAACTTCCAAAGTTATTCAACTAGGTTTATTTTCAAAGTTTGTTCACTGTCGTAAACACCAAGAAGAGTACAAAAAGATTTTCTTTAATAGAGAATACTATTTCAAACTCGACAAATAAAATTCATTTGCAACTATCAAGAATGATAGAGCAAACAATTTTCTACAAAATGAAACATCTTCCAACTCTCTACGATATTTTTTTGACTGAAATAGATCAATCATACAGAAGGCACAAAGATTGATGTATCTCTGCCAAGATACATTATAGAGAGCTGGAAGACATTTCATTTTGCAGAGAACTATTTGCTCTATCATTTTGAACAATTCCATAGAACTCTAATTATAAACTCTCAGGAGCTGAAAAACTTTGTTTTGGATTTTTTACAAACTCTATTCTTGGGAAACTAACCATAGTTTATATTGTTGAACAATTCTTGCCGGAAATAAGATTCTCTACTAAAATCATAATTTGGATTTTCCTTAGCGTTTACAGTAGCAGAAAAAACATTGAAAATAAACGTGGTCGAATAATTTTGGAAGTCGCTACATATATCAATGGTACAGTGGGCTATCTTTTCATATACGTTAGAACTTTTAATATTTTCTTCATCAATCAATAATGAATTTGAATTCAATCAACTTCATTTATGAGCTCATAATGCTATCAGCTTCTTCATGGTAGTATACTGCAAAGTTTCATTCAAACTCTAATCTTGATTGTTTTAATCTGATCTACTGAGTAGTACACATATCGAATGTGCTTATCTTTTAATTCTTATTTCTAAATAGTTTCATCTGCAATTTAGTGAAACTTTCAAATTTGATCTATGCATTTAGTATAGTAATCAGCGTGAAGATGTCAGTAAACTACCGTTGTGTCCTTAGTAAGAATTGAGTAAAACACTATGCTGAACATTTTGAAACAAATTCATAGATGATATTCTTTCCTAATTCATTGTACTTAAACAATAGTAAAAATACACATAGCCAAGATGAAAATATGACTAACTCATATCAGTTAGTTCTTAGATCGATTCTTTCAAATTAAAATTCTTTATATTTCATTGGTAAATTATTAAAACTAAAAGTCTCACCTTTAAAGTCAATCTATAAATCGTTATCATACTAACAATAAGTCTTTTTTGTACAAGTACATTATCATCATAAAGTAAAAGTCGTAGACTATCAATCACTTTAACAATAACTTCTGGATCATGCTGACTAGAAAAATAAATAAATATATGTATAACAAAAGATAATATCTTTTAGAACTAACCAAGCTTCTTCAATAAATGATATGATAGTTTTTCTTACTTCTGGACTTTTATCAGTTTGAAAACCAAGTACTTCCTAAATGCATAAAATTTAATATGAATATTTCTTTTTAAATTCAATAAATATACTTCAAGAAAATTATCAAGTAAACTTGGATCTTTTCGTAAAATAAGTTCTTGTACATGTCGAAGATGTTGTACTCTAACACTATCTTTTCCATAGAGTGATGCTTGATTAATTAATTCCACAATCTTAATACAAATATCTTAAATAGAAATATCTATTCGATATAATTTTATTTACCGTTTCCTGTATATTTTCTGACATTTTTTTTCTATATCTAAAACACAAAAAAAAATTTCCGAACAATAATCACTTTTATTTATATCAAAGAAAATCTTTTTTTTTGTTCATAAAATCTCTATGAAAATTAATACGTAAATGATCATTAAGAAGATTTGTACCAAACATTTTTCACTAGATGTAAGATCAACTTTATTAGAATTTGTAAAAAGAAAAACGGCATTCCAAGGATGTTTTCCACGCAAATCATTTGATGCTGTTTACAATGATGATTTAGATACATTATTTAATAAAAGATTTCTCTGGAGAGTAGTTTTTGTAGGAATTTCTTTCTTCTTCTAAACGTTTCTGTTGTTCAAGTCGAACTGATTCAACTGTAACTTTTTCTTTTATACAAGTTAGTTTAGTCAACCATTCAGTTTTTTTTTATTCTCATTGTCTTCTTTATTCGAGTGAAACTTTGATTTGACTAGGGAATTAAAAGAAATTTGTTATTGTTTTTCTTTTCGTACAAAGCCGATTTTTGGCATCGTAATTTTGACGATGTAGAAATTCCTTGTAAATATTGTTTTATCCAATTGTGGAAGTCAAACGGACGGTATCTCTCCGAACATCGGGTTAGCAATCATGAAGTTTGTGATTATTATATCCCGTACTATGTGTGTGCTTCCCCAAATAGATTTTCGCACTTCTGGAGATTCAAATCGACTCTTCGCAAGAGAAAATCTGGATAAAACATTCCTTGTAAATTACGATAATAATCATTATTATTGATTGTTATATTATTCGATTTCAATCGATATTCGAACAATATCAAAAACGCATAAGTACAAATACAATTTATATTGTTACTTATATTTACTCCTAAATTTATTATGACACGTTCTCATACACTTTCATACCGACACTAACACAACAATATCGATTATTCGCCAACAGATAGAATTTGCAATATGTACTGTGACTCTGTTACACCACTTTTTTCATCTTATGTTTATTACAGTTAATCTCATTGCCACGCCTCATGTATCATCAAAGAAGAATATTGTTCGAGTCTGTTATGTTGATGTGTGATAGAAATCGAGGATTCGTGAAGTACAGCAAGAAATGATGAAGGTAAAAAAGGATTATTTCACTCATTATTTAAATAACACTCCAACAGCTGTACTATTCTTTACCGAATTCCATTTTACTTAATGTCCAAATGAAACTCTTTTCAATATTTAGCCTAAGAGCATACAGGAGACTTGTATGAAATACATTTTGTGTCATAACCCGTCGTCTACCTCATTCTACCACATAAATGATGTTTTTCTTTGGTAATTTATACTCTTATGAATGCTTCTAAAGTAACAAGAAAAAACCCGAGACTGATTAATACATGAAGAAAATCATTCAGAAATACTTCGTGAAATAGTTAAAACGGTAGACGAAACTAATAATCAAAGCTAAAAAATACAGAAACACAACATAAAAGTAAATTATATTGGAACAATATCGACTGGACTTAAGTGTTGAGGTAGCATATTGAAAAATTGTACACAGTTCATAGTACATAGCCGAAATTCTCGATACTAGCTTCGGGAAAAATATCACATATAGTTATGTCCGTATCTGTATGACTGTGTCATGTAATACTACATGTAAATCATAATACAAATTGTATTTGTACTTATATAACTTTGATATTGTTCAAATTTCATTGAAAACCGGACAATAAACTATCCAGCAATAATGATTAGTATTATAATTTTCAAAGAACTTCAATATTAACCAAAAGCCGATGGCCAAATTCCAGAGTTTCTAAATTACTATCAGCGTCAAGATTTGTTGCAGTAGGTTTTGATTGGCTATTAAATGTAATTCACTTAATATTCAACGAAAGCTGTTGTAAGGATGGTTTACAACTAATGTTTCGATGTTTTATTGGATGATATATCTGATGTTGAATATTGCCTTGACATTTCACTAAGATTTGTTCCACTACGGACAACATCACCAACTAGAAAAGAACATTATGTTTTTTTTTTCAAGTGATTATCGAAAAATCTTACGAGCTGGTTGATATACATTGGTGGCCATGTAATAAATTTAAAAACAATAAGACATGACTACGGTACCACGCAACTGATTCTTTGGGTCATCTAGTGTTAATAGACATTGAGTCAATAGGCAGCAACTAAATTTCGAAACTATCAATAACCATTAGAGAACATGTGTGCGAGTTAAAGTAAATAAAAAATATTGAGTATTACGTAATACTTTGGCTAATAGGGAGAAAACTTCAAACAAAGTATCATTTCTATGCATGGATGTAATTTATTCTATTTAGTTGAAGCTAAGTTACACACACCATTGTTTGAGGCTCAATGTATCCAATCGAATAACAACCTTCTAATATTTATCAGTTTCATAAAATATTTTATTCATCAAATTACTTCTTGCTTAATTAAATAAGACAAATTTGTTTTCAATATTAGAAAAAAACTTTTTATGACTAAGAATTTCAACGTCAGAGGTCACTATATGCAGTATTTAAAAAGTGAATGGTTTGACGCATTTTCATTCGCATGACGACTTGGAAGAAATCCTTCCATTGACTTGAACGAAAAAAAAGTTTGAAAATATTTATTAGCTGTACATACAGTTCATACTCCTTCGAAGTGCCATTTGTGTGTCTATTCATACGAATAAATGCGAGCAATATGTTCAAAGTAAACTAATATCTCTATTTTTAGAATGGCACGATTGTCAGCAATGATGGATCAGTCTGCAATGCCTACGATTTTCTTTCATCAAAAAACATTTGGACAAAATATTCAATTAGATAATAATGCATTAAAAGCAATTCGACATACATCATTTGACAACGGTTATTTCTCTATTTGTTTCTTTGTTTAATTTTAATGATTGTAATTTTGTTGACAGGTATTACATTTACAAATAAACAAATTAAAATGAATGAACATGTACATATGAAAATTGTTGATATTGATGAAAGTGGTCAATGGTTAGGATCATTAGCAATTGGTAAAAAAAAAATGAAATAATTGAAATTTTTGATATTTGAAAATTATCATTTTAGGTTTTATTCAAATTGATCCAGGTTCAATTCAAAGACATGAATTATATAAATCTGCAATACCAAGTATTTGTCAAAAGACTGGAGTATCTTATGTTAAACGTATTTTTGAAAGATTAACAAGACAAACTGTGATCACATTTTATTATAATCAAGAGTTAGTCTTTTATTTAATAATACTAATCAAATATTTATTTTGTTTTTTAGAGGAGCTTTTTATATATTGGATGGAAAAGAACAAGAAATTTGCAAGAATATTGATGTACAAAGCCCAATGTGGGGTATTATTGATCTATACGGAAATGTGAAAGGTATACATCTGAACATTTCTGTAATCAGCACAATATGAAACAATTTCTTGGAAATAAAATAAGTTGTACTAATTCGAATTCAGAAGACAATTAGATATGAGTAGAATGATATCAAAATCAAAACAGCTATTTGATTTAAATTGAAATTAAAAAAAAAAGTGATTAGCACGTTGTTATATATAAGTAAGCAGCTAAAGAAGGAGCTTATTGTTAGAGACAAAATGGATGCTAAAACAATAGTACAACATTTCAAAGTTAATTCCAGATTTCGATATATATTTGACGACTTTCGCTGTCTAAATGTTGACTAAAGTCACAGGCAAAGACTAGAATAGAACGATTCTGATTATGTGTATTATGACATAGCAAGAATATGAAGTAACCAAGAAAATGATTGCTCACACAGAAGATTGAAAATTGTTCAATTAATGTATGCATCGAAAGTTTTGAGACAAAGTTTTTGTTAATTTTTGACAATCTTGAAAGTGTTTCTGAGAAGTCAAAAGCTATAAAGTTATGATCAAAATGTAGGCTTAGAAATTTTTTCCGAAATTTTTCTTGAGACTAATGAAATTATGTATTGAAAAGCCCAAAAAAAGAGTTTGAACGGAAAATTTTTCCGTACACTTTTGTACTTTCATTATTGCAATTCAAAAGTAAATGTTGATACCTTTATTAGTACTTCCACTTAGTGAACAGAAGTCACCCTACAAAATGTACTATTAGAATTTTTCTATAGGTTACTTCATTTTCGTTTCTCTTAAATCTTCGTTTTTGAAAAACTAACCTTTTGACCAAAAGGTATTTTGTATAAAAAGAAGTTCTTGGCAAAGTGCCTATAGTTTCACTTAAATAAAAAGTCACATCTTAATTAATTTAAAAATTTTGTAAAGATATGTCTACTCGACAAAACAACCGACTACGATAATATTTGTCACATTGGAAAAGACATGTATAGAGATTGGCAAAAGCCTATTGGTTCATTATGCAATCTAATTTTTTGGGCTTTTAAAAATTTCCTTCACTAATCCCGAACAAAAATAGGCACAATATTTCTAATTTTGAACACAAAATTCTGGTTATCATTCTAAGGTTTTGGCTTGCCTGTGACACTTTCAAGTAGATTAAAATGAGCAACTATTTACATAAGAGATCTTCCATCCAAACTCATTTTTTAAGGTGTTTCAAAGATTAATTCACTTTTTTTCGAACAAAAACCGAAACAAAAATTTCTAAGTTGATATTCGAAAAGTACACAATATGCTGGTCATAATCTATAGCTTTTGATTTCTCAGAAACACTTTCAACGAAGCCAAAAAACTAAACAAATGTTTTGTCGCTAAACTTCCTTCCCGCTTGTTAGTAAGAATTTCTTAAATTTCGTATGTAAACAAGGTAACAATATAGCTTAGAGTTTTTATGAAACACGATCTGAAAGGAGTGGTGAAGTATAGCAGTAAAAATTTGAACTACTTCACAGACTGTAACAGACATTGATTTACGATTACACACCGTACATTGATAACGTCTCATTATAATATATGAACTACTTCCATATTGCATTTCTCGAGGATTAAGTAAAACGATGATAAAAAAGTATGTTCCAAAATAGAGCGAATAAAACAGTCTTTCTGGGGCTAGCAATAGCAACTATATCGTGTTTCATATTTAAGTTCTGCAGGGATTGCGCTAACAGCTTTGTTTTCGTTCGAAATTAATAAGCTCACTACAAGTTATTTTAGTTTCATAATCATATCCAATTAATGTTACTAAATAAATATGTAAAGAATTTTAATCTGTTTTACGAGTCATTATTAGACATGAGTAGCAATGGTCAAACAGAAAATGCAAATTATTGTAAAATAATTGTTCTTTCTATTTATAATTTCAAAGACTTGGTATTATTAAGAAAAAGACATGTAACCGACTTGCGAGCAAAACAATGTTCGAAAAATTATGAAGTTAGAAAACGAGTTAACATAACGGTCTTCGGTGTGTGACATTTTTTTTCTCAGTATAGACCTAAAACTGTGAACTTATAGACTTCTTTGCAACTGAAATTCATAACAAAAAATTGATCTCGATTTTTATTGTGAATTATTCATCATTTATAAAACCAATTTAAATATAAGATTTTCGATAACATTAAACTGATACAATTAAACTTATCTAATTTATCAAAAACTGTAACATTCTTTAGGTGCCGTTTTGATCACTCCGCCGAAAACAATTGCTGATAGCAGAACATTTTTTATCAAATATGATCAAAAACCAGATAAACTACCAATTCAATATTTTACTCATTTAAAACCTACAAATCTACAATCTGTTGTTTTTCATGATGTTCATGGGCCTGAACTTGATTTATATTGTCAAAATAAAGTTGTTTTTCGAAAAAGTATGTTTAAATTTATATTATAAAAAATATTTAATATATTTCAATTAGATGTTCGAAGACTATCACGACCATATCTATTTATTAATTTTCCAATGAGACCTGATGATGAACTTTATATACGTATTTTATCCGTTGATTTGAACTATCGAACACCGTAAATTATTAATTTTTAATCTTTATTCAATTTCATAATGTTTGTTTTTTTTAAAGAGGAGTTATTGGCTTTACAACTGCTGAACCATCAAATGTTGTTAAAAATATTGATAAACTACCAGCTGATGATCCAATGGGTTTATATGATCGTCCTGAATTTTGGATTATAAACGAAGATGGATTTGATGAAAGCTTAAGTGAACTTGATGAATATCGTTTTGTATATGATCGAAATGGTGAAATTCGTATGTGGCGTAATAATGAATCAATCGTACCAACAAGAACCGTAGCATTTGCTGATCCAAGTCAAGCATTTTATCCGTTCTTTTTTCTCAATGGTCGTATAATGGCTTTGTCTTTAATTGGCCTTGTTTCATCTACTAAAATAGTACCGGTTCAGCCCACACCGAAAAAGAAAGATGATGATGCTGGTTTATGTCAGTTATGTTTAGATACTCCAGCAAACTGTGCTATGATTCCGTGTGGTCATATTTTCTTTTGTTCTGACTGTAAAAGTCAATTTGAAGGAAAATCAAAACTTTGTCCAATTTGTCGAGCAGAAATTAAAAACATATTTGAAATTGAAAGTGATTAATTTAATGGTTTATTTTTCTTTTTATAAAAACGAAGAAAATAATAAAATGTTTTATGTTTTTTTATTTTTTGAAATAACAAAAAAATTAAATTATTTCAGTTTAAGAAAAAACAAAAGGTAATGTCTTTAACGGATTGGTCTCTTCTTTCATTACTTTCATCATCAATTGAACAATGTAAATCGATTGAATTGATGCCATTAACATCAACTGAACAGTATATTGTGTATTGTCATTGTGAAGAAAATATTTATTTATGTTTAAATCTATTTGAAATAAAATCTATTGTTAATTTATGTTACGCATTTATTTTTTCAAAAGATTATCAAGAATATAATCAATTAAATATTTCAACACGTGTTTTACTTTCTTATGTAACTGAATGTTTAACGAGTTGGAATATACGTCGACGTTTAGTTTTATCTGGTATAATAAATATTCAAGAAGAACTTCAATTTTTAGATATTCTTCTTAATTTAAAACCTAAAAGTGAACAATTATTTCGCTATAGACGTTGGATATTAAAACAAGAGAATATTTCTAAAATATTAATTAGTAAAGAATTAGAAATATGTGATCGAACAGCTGAAAAACATTTTATTAATTATGCATCATGGTTATATCGAAGATGGATTATTGAATATTTCAATATAAATATTGATGAAGAATTAGAACGAAATCGTTTATGGTTAGAAAAGAATTTATCAGATTCAAGTGCTTTTTCATTTCGTGCTTATCTTTTATCGAAAAAAGATTTAAATGAAATTATAATTGAACATGAATTAAAATTTAATGAAAATATGTTAAAATTTTATTATGATAGAGAATCATTATGGATCTATAGACAAACATTAATATTTTTAGCAATAAAATTTTTATCAATAGATGAAAAACAATTATTAAATAAAGAATTAGATTTAGTAAAACTATTTGAAGAAAATTTTTTTTCAAATAGATATTCTAGATTGTTAAATATACTTTTATCTAGTGATGGAAAACAATTTCGAAATTAACGTAATAAATCATTTTTTTTTCAAAGCTCATATACTTATCTTGATTGTGGATTTAGTTATATTTTTAGAAATGTATCATATGTCAAAAGAAGAGTCCTTCGGGTCCAATATTTTCGGATGTGAACTCGGTCGAACCGTATTTTAATGTTTTTACTGAAAACTTCTAATCGGAATAGGATAGCCGCTCCAATGATTTAAAATATTTTTTTCCGATTTTTGTATTCGACGACTAGTGCATCCAACACATTCTCAGACCATTTATCTAACAAATGCGTAGAGTAGAGCGGATCAGATCCAAAGTTTTCAGACTCGAATCTCCGATCGGGTCTAGGTCTGAGACTAGCCCAACGGACTCTAGTCAAAAGACATATTCATGGCATCAGGGATGGGCGAGTCAAGCCATTTTTCGAGTCGAGTCGAGTCCGAATCATTTCATAACAGCGTAAAGTCAAGTCAAGTCTAGTCACTAATATTTCCGAGTCGAGTCAATTCATTTTCGCCATTTTTGCGTTTTCTGTTAATTTCCATAAAAAAACGTTAACAACTAGTTTTTCATTGAACGATATCTGCTCCCTAGTTTTTATTCGCAAAAAATAAGAACAGTCACGTATAAAATAAAACGGCACAAGTACTCTAGATTTATCAACAAAATAAGAATAATAAAATCAACTCTTCTCTTTTATACAGTTCTATATCACAGTAAGAAAATTGTCATTTTTCATAACAAAAATCTAAACTAGAAGCTGTTTACAAGCAAGAAATATTTATTAACATTTAAATTATTGCCTTATTGCATTTCAAAGATACTCAGGTCGACGCTGATCGACGGGATCCTGTTGAAAGTTATGGGAAGTTGTCGGATGTCGGAAAGTAT
>CAJNSZ010000013.1:97247-124389 GCA_905329745.1 Rotaria sp. Silwood2
CTGAATAGTGCGACATTTCAGTTTGTGTAGCAGAATCCCATTTATATATAGCTTTTACAGCAATAAAAAAATGTCGCACTATTCAGATAAGATTTTTTCAATGAAGGTATCTTCATAGTTATGAATTGGCATTGTTTTGTTTTGTCATCAAACATTCATCGTTCCTAGATTGCGGAGCTAAGACTACCAAGCTTATTTTTGGAAATAATATGATGACAAGTATTTGTATTCTATGATTTTGATTGCTGAACCGATATTTTTGCCCAAATTAGATTATTTTCCTCTTCAGTCTTGTAAAGAAATTATTAGAATTATACTTTTTATTTATTTAGAACAGGTAATACAAAACAATTCGTTGAATAGAGTGCTCATCACAAACAGGTTCTGAATGTTCATTTCCTATGGTGTGGTCTATTTGGACCCCATTTGGTAGTCCTAGGATTAAAGAAGACTATGATGCTCGCTAATGAAATAACCTCTTGCTCTCGAAATTAAAAGAAAATTTGGAACTTCAGTCGTCTATTAGTAATTGTACAAGACGTTTGTTTGTTCATGTAAATTACCCTTTTTTTTCTATCAGAAAAAATACCAGCATGACATATATGAACCTTAATATAATCGGCACGAAAAAAATTGTTACATATATCATATTTTATTTTGCTGATTGGTTCAAAATTTAATTTGGATGCTGATCTTGGAGATAACCGACCTTCTCCAATATCTCATTGATTAACTAAAACTTGCATTGGATCTTGTTCCATTTCATTATCTGTGTCGGAACAAATTGCTATATATAAAAGAAAAAAACAAGGGAAATTATTTTAATTTGAATCATTAATTATTTACTTGATTGATCACTTATTAAAGTATTTGTTTTAATATGAGATTTATTACGTTATATATAGAAAAAAATAAAATAAAACGAGTTTTTAATTTTATTCTTGAATAATTTTTTCTTCAGATGTATGATTATTATTCAATGTAATTGCAAAATATCCTTGATGTACTTTTCTCATATGACGTAAATAAGCTGATCGATGTGCAAATTCATGTTGACATCTTGAACAATATTTATTTTTAGGATCTAATTGTTTTCGTCGACGAATTCTTATATCATTATCTTGAAGTTTCTTTCCAATTGTTAGGGTGTGGATGTGGCTGAGGTGTGATGTGGGTGTGGGTGTTCATGTCTTTTCATCTACACCCAGCCATCCACACCCAGCTGCCGCCAATTTACTTTCAAAAGAATAACTGTAACATCTATGACAATTAAAGCGACAGAATCAGTAAACGGCAGATCCAGCATGTCTATCTCAGCACTCAGCCGCATCGCCATGGCCAAACCTAATATGCCGGTAATATCTCCTAGTAATGTAACTGCAATAACTATATTATACACAAAACAAAAGACGTGCCAGTAGTTAATAGGGAAACAGAAAAAACTCTGATTTCGTCTAGAATTACAGGACAAACACATTAGAATTGCAAATATTCCATAGAACAACTGCAAGTCAATATTGTTCATAATTTCAAACTTGTTTGATTACACTCGAACAGCAGTAAGCGGAACGTAAATAACCTCAAAAGGTTTCCTCGTGACATGTGCGTGTCTCATTGTGACGACAGTATTCGATTTCACGATTCAATCGTACGTAAATGATTTGAGACTCGGTTTGTCGTCACACGAACGTATCAAAAATACTAGCTAAAAATCAAAATTAGCATTAGGTCGTAATTAGTTACAGCGAGGCTCAATTATGATCGTGCAACATACTCAGCATTTTGAACGTGTTAAGGGTGTGGGTGTGTGCCAGTGTCACGTTCTATCCGCACCCACACCCTTTAAATATTTTTTTCTAATTGCTTAGACTCTGCCGAATGCATCTATCCTGTTAAAAAAACTTAACTTTTTGGATAACATTGAAACAAGAATTATTACAATGAATAATTCCTAGATCTCTTGTCAATAGTCCTAATACAAATTCATTTCTCAATTACATGTGGAATTCACAAGTAGGATAAGAACAAAAAATAAAAATAAAGATTCTCTTAATCTTTTTTTTAGAGCATCAGACAACAACATTAGCCGATGAATATAATCATTCAAATGACAATGAGCAACAACAACAACAACGTCTGGCTCATGTTCTTGAAATCGTACAAGATTTAAAAGCTTTATCCATATTACTTGCAGTAGAATCGATAACATTTATTCTTGATTTAGTTTGTTTAGCATCAAGACGGGATTATTTAAAATTAGATAAATGATTATTAGATAAATTACGTGAGCATCAAGTAAGAAGAAAGAAAAAAAACATTATTTTATAAAAGTGTTTTATTCTAACTACAATTACCTTCAAAAGATGATACAAATTATAAAAAAATCGATAATATCGAAACAATCAATATACTTTTACACGGGTGATCTTCAATTAGTATTATCATTAATGACAAATCTAGGTTTAATACAAGAAATTCAAACAAGTCAACAGCGAACACATCCCTTTATACCATTACCAACCAACGGACTTTCATTATCAACTGAACTTTGTTACTTGCAAAGTCGTAAATATATATTTTCTTTCAAATTATCGTATATGCACTTGCAATCAACGGATTGTTGTCACAATGTAGAAAGAATGCTATCGGATGGAGTAGTAATTATAGATGAGTCGTGTAAAATGCAAGCTTTTATCATAGCCATATCTTAGTGTAGGATCGCCGAAAATATTTGAAGATCTCACAATAAACTATTCTCGATGAGTTTTCGTGATGTCTCTGAGAAGAACCATAAGCGAAGGACTCGACGTCTTTTCAGTGTATTCGTAGTTCATTAAGGTCTACATGAAGCACACGGTCTCGACTCAAAAGTGGTTAATTGATTAAGAAAATTTTCTCGTCAGCCATGACAACTGTAATTTGTGAAGAATTATCTTTTGGTGTCTTATCATAGATTCTAACTGTATCAGAAGTGTCAGTTCTTTATATTGTCTTTCAAAAGTCGAGAAGATGAAGAAGAAAAGAATAAATAGAAAATAAGAATTGATCAAAGTAAGAGAAATAAAGTTTTTATTTTTATTTTTTCTCTTGTTATTGTTTTTGCTAATGTTCAAATAATAATGATTCATCAATAGTGAGAATGTCTTAATATAATGACAAAATGTAAAGATTCAACAATACCAAGAGCACGAGTAAGAGTCAATAAAATAGTTGTTTTTATAATAGATTAAGAAATTTAATTGATGAATATAAATTTTATCCTCAATGTCCTGGCAGAGAATTAATTTTAACAGCTCAACTACTTGGTGCATTTTTTGAACGTTGTTTATTTCAAAGTCAAGTTTCTTATTGCAGCATTTTGAGTTATACTTGAAGGATTGAGAACCCAGTTTGAACTAGTCTTTGGAATTTTTCTGTGGCAGCGCTTAATCGATGTAAAACAAGGTGAGATATTTTCTCGATTAAATAAGATTATTTTCTAAATGTCATATTTCAAATATAATGATGAATAAAAACCTCTATTTTAAGTCACCATAAAATAGTCTTCTATCAAAAATGTCAACACACTAGTATGACAATTGCCCCGATCGACAAAATTTCAGGTTGATATTTCGTATTCAATTTTTTTTAACAAGTTCCCTATCAGAATTAAAAAATTGAGTAAAATTATATTCAATTTGCAGAGGCAGCAGGGATGGGCGAGTCAAGCCATTTTTCGAGTCGAGTCGAGTCCGAGTCACTTCATAACAGTGTAAAGTCAAGTCAAGTCGAGTCACTAATATTTCCGAGTCGAGTCGAGTCGAGTCAATTTATTTTCGCCATTTTTGCGTTTTCTGTTAATTTCCATAAAAAAACGTTAACAACTAGTTTTTCATTAAACGATATGTACTCCCTAGTTTTTATTCGCGAAAAATAAGAACAGTCACGCATAAAATAAAACGGCACAAGTACTCTAGATTTATCAACAAAATAAGAATAGTCAAATCAACTCTTCTCTTTTATACAGTTCTATATCACAGTAAGAAAATTGTCATTTTTCATAACAAAAATCTAAACTGGAAGCTGTTTGCAAGCAAGAAATATTTATTAACATTTAAATTATTGCCTTATTGCATTTAAAAGATACTCAGATCGACGCTGATCGACAGGATTCTGTTGAAAGTTATGGGAAGTTGTCAGAAGTCGGAAAGTATCGGAATGCAGGTGTTCCGACAGCAATCGCGGTCATCCGACAACTTCCAACGGATTCCTCTCGAATCCGACAAAATTCGATGGTTTTCTCGATAGGACTCGATGGAATCCGTCAGTCGAATCACTCGGCCTGGATATATAAAAATACAAATACTACTTGGTAAAGAACTTGAACGCTGTGATCTCATTAAAAGACCGCTTTGAGAAAACACACATTCAACTAGTGCTGATATAGCAGAAGCACGTATGATTCTATTTAGCAGGACTATTATTAACGACCATATGAATACATAGGTAGGAAAAAACTCTTGAAAAATTATTTTTATGCAATATATTCAATTAGAACGAAAGTTATGAAATAAATGATAATTTAATTTTATAAATTTGTATTTTTTTTGTGAGAGTAAAGGAAAACTTTTTTGAGTGAAAGACTCGAGTCATACAGTCGAGTCAACGTCTCTCAATCTTCGAGTCCGAGTCAAGTCAGAGTCATCAAAAAAATGCGACTGTAGTCGACTCGAGTCCGAGTTTTGACTCGGAATCGTCCATCCCTCCAGGGCATACCTGAAAATGATAGTAATAAAGAGACACACTACATAATTCAAAGATTATTAGTCACTAATCGTTCAAGTTGCGATGTTGTATCATATATATTATATTTCTTTTTTGAATCTAAATACGATCGACGAAACATGTCATCAAAAAAGAAATCTATCGGCCGGGTGTCATGTGATTTATTTATTGTGATCGAATAAATCCATACGTTTCTATTACTCAATAGATATTCAAATATGTAAGTTTCTATTGCTAGAATAATAGAGCTGCAACAATAGTAATAGTGATGCCAGTCCATAGTAGAGAAAAAAGAAAGAAGATTTATTTTAATGTGCAATTTTTAACAGCACCATTCTCTAATATATGTATATTTATCTGTTTTGCTTTTTTTTTCTAATTATACAAATGATAACAATAAGAGAAAAAGAAATAAATGAATCTATCTGACATAATTATATTTATGACGCATTTTGTGTCGTGGAATTATTCATTGCATTTTGATTTGTTGTTGCACCAGTCATTAATTTTCGACTTTCATTAAAATATTGATTTGGATGATTTATTCCAACTCCATAATTTTTAACTTTATGTTGATATTCAAAAAAAACTTGACAAGCTATTTGATAATGATGATGCTTTGCTTTATCAATAATTTCATTCGTTGTTTCTTCATTAATATCATAATTATTTGTTAAACGTTGTTTAAGTGTTTGAATATCCCAATGTCTATATGGACAGCCATGATGTTCATTAACACCTGGTGGAGGATCTTGGATAATTTTCATACAACTATATGGTGTATATGATGTATGTTTTCCTTCTTGACCATATGCATGACGAATATTATAAACATGTTCACGTTCAAATTGTGCTGGATTCATTGAACCATTTGTAACAAATTCATGACGAAAAAATTTCATACATTCATCAAGTGATAAACCAATACCTTTAAGAAAAAGACGATATTGTAAACGACCTAAATGTTTTAAATGATGTTGTTGTGTCATTTGTTCATGTAAATAACGCATACATAATGGAAATGAACGTTTTGATAAACCATTTAACATATCAAATGTTATTGTTTCTGTTTGTTCATTTTCGTTAAATGTATGCATTGTTATATGTGTGCCATGTATGCGTTTTTTTCTTAACATTTTTAATATTAATTCAATACGTGTGTCCATTTGTTGAATGAATTCATACTTTTTTGATGAACATGTCATTTGATACGATATATTCATACGAAAATGTTGTAAAACAAATGATATTATATCATTGTCAGATACATATGCATAACCATGAGCAAGAAAACATGAACGTTTACGTACTAAATCAGGTACATGTTGAAAACGAACACGAAAATATGTTGTTGAATCAAATGATTTAGCAATTGTCGATGGATTTGTTAAACCTTTGATTATTATTGACGATATTAAAAATTCTTTATAGTGCTTTTTTTCTTCATCAGTAACAAGTTCATAAAATTGCTTTATATTACTTGATGAATCATTTAAATAATTTAATTGTTCAGATTTTGTCAAAACTTGAAAACGATAACGAAATAATTCAAGTTCATTAGTGATAAACCAACGACGTTCTTCTTCACTTGGACAAAATGCTAAACGAAGAATATAATGAGATATAATATCATTTTGTAAATCAATTGATGCTGCACCAGTAAATGATGGAAATATGATAAACTAAACAGAAAAAAAAAACAAAAAAACATGATTATGTATTAATTAGAAAATTATGTGTTCGATTGAAGTAATATCAATTGATCGAAATTCAATTTTGATCTGATCACAATGGGATTACTTTTGCAAAAAATGAAACGTTTTCTTTGAAATTTGAAGATAATATATTATTTAGACTAGTTTCAATAAAGAAAGTCTAATAGTAGATCTGAAGTAAATCCTCTTTTTAAACCTAATTTTTGTACTTGTGCGAAGTATACTATGTCTCTAAACGTTTTGTTTCATCGGTGTTCAGAGTTTTCATCATGAGATATGATGACTAATAGAATTGTCTGAAGTATAGAGTTATTGAAGACGACTGATTATCTCGATATGAAGATAGTTTTCAAAAGAAAAGAGAAGAGTTCGATGGATATGAGAAGTAGAGTCCGTCTGTTTGGTATCGGATCCAAGTCTCAAGATTTTCCTTTAACCATATCCAGGTTCGAAAAATTCGACATACTCTAATGGGAAGCAGTGCATTCTCATCGCTAATGTTCTCCATAATGCTTTATTCAGATTTTCTTTTTCGAAGTAGCGGTTTAAAGATGCAGGAGGGCGAACATCTATTTTTTGGTATATTGACACATAGAATGTAGTCCAAGTATCACAAATTCTTCGAGCATCAGCCAAGTGCTCGTAGGGATGTTGCCCCTTGGTTACCACGTTTGATACAACACTAGTTCTCAAGAAGTCCAAAATAGAACTAGGTGATACTCATAAGTCAGTTATGAGTCGATTCAGAACCGTCACGTGTATATACTGTAGTTTATAAAAGTCTTCACTCTAGAAGATCTCAACCATTATACATATTGGAGGCTTCAAAATTTTCGTACACATACTTGGCCAAGAGTAGAACTCGGACACACAATTCTGCTTCAAAAGTCAAAATACAAAAAGAATTATGATGGATGACACCTTTTTCTGCATCAAGTTTTTTAACCTGAAAAGGACTTTGTACTACTTGTTATCAAACACCTGATTAATTATCGATGTTTTTAGATGTAAATGGAGTTCAATCTATGGTCATTCTGTATCCAAAAGTTAAGTTCATTTGCTTGAATATGGATGTCTTTGAATGCTTCTGCATCTTTCGTCTCATCAACACGATGATCACATTTCTAAAAGTTTCAGTTTCATTCATTGAATTACTACGACATTCTCGTTTCAAAAAAACATTAGATGATTTTTCTCCACATCAACAGTCACAGTAAAAATGGTTACAATGCTGGAGAAGGTTAATGAGCTTCCGTGAAAGGAGTTACGTGGATAGCTGGTATGCAATGCTATATAATGAGGCATTAGTTGACTTAGAAAGCTCATCTTTCCCACAGTTATGAAGTTCAAAGGTGATATAGGTGTCACTCATTGTTATCTGTCACAATAGAACAAATTTGTTGAATTAAAACGAAGAGTTGAATATCCAATAGTAATTCAATCTTCTCGAGAAAATTTTCGTTAAAGTCTAATAGCCAAAACTGAATTCAAAGAAAAATAAAAAATACTTAAATAGCTCAAATCTATCTAAACACAAATTGTAAAAGAATTACGACTAAAGCAATTACAACGATCTCCGCTCGTCATTGTATATCTAGGATTTGTCGAAAGCTTTATTTATTTATTGAAATAACCTGGCCAATTATAAACAGTTTGCTAAAGATAATATTACATAGAGAATTTTCGTCATAGAAAAATATTTGTTAATATTGATACTGAAAATAAAAACTTCTACAAGAAATGAAATTGAATTCTTTTTAGTTTATTAATCGCTACGTTTTTCACTTTTGGAATTTCTATTGAACTTACTTTTAAATGATTTAATTTATCTTTTAATTCTTTTCTTATTAATTTTTCAATTTCATCTTTTTTATTTGTTGGTGCTACTGATAATGTTGTATTTAGTCGTGTAAGAACTTGTTCAATTGTTTTTAAAATTCGAAGTCTTTCGATAGATAATGATTGAAAAAGTTCAAGAGATATTGTTACATTTTCTGGATATGTGTCATAATAAGGCATATATGAACCATTTGTTGAATTAATTGATAATGATGAAAAATTAGAAGAATTTAAATTTGTTTTTTTTGTTGAAGATGTAGATGATGAATTTAAAGAAAAACGTGTTGTTCGATATTCCATTATACAAAAAAAAAATAAATGAAATCTAAAAGATGTTCTTTTCTATTGTCAAAATTTCTTGTGGAAAATATTAAAAAATATAAGTAAAATAAAAAACAAATTTATTTTCATTTTATGTTTATATGCATCTGATACATGATAATCATAATAATCATAATAATCATCGTGCAAAATATGTTCGGATAGCATGGTCATATTTATTGCAATAGTTGCATTCATGTGTTGAAAAGGCCGATGTTTTTTTCCATATGTAATATTCAATAGCATAAATATACCAGAAAGAATAAGTAATTTTTTAAACATGATTTTGTACAGTAAGTATATTTTGTCCTTTTAGTTTGTTTTTTATGTTTAGAATGAATAGGTGATCATTGAAGTGTAAAAATGTATCCCCCTTATTAAAATAAATGCAATTCACCTTTCCTTTGTATTCATCCTTTATATAAGGATGAGCTAACTTTTCCGATGTGAAGGATGAATGCAGAAGAAATGTATACTACGCTTATTTTGATTAGAGCATATGCAAAAGTAAAAAGAACATCATTTAGTCATGATCATTGAGTATTATTAAGTGTAATTATCATATTTACATTGCAAAAAAAAAGATATTTACAGGTATACATTTAATTCATTTATAATCGGGTTACTTCGATAGACTAGTTTTGCATTGAATGAATAGATGGATTGTTCATATTAATCATTAACTTGTATATCAATATCGGAAAGCTATTTGAAATACTAAGTTGAATATTTGATTAGAGATTTATATCCTCATCAATTTATTTTAAATCTTTAATATTTAACCATTTTTGTTTTGCACATTTTATCACATTGAATCAAGACTAATTATCTGATGTTATTCTATCTAGAATAATTTCAATGTTGATCGAGATACGTCTTGAACATAAAAAAAAAAGAAAAAAGAAAATAAGAATAAGTATATATGTTTTTTTTATTATCGAAATTTGTATCCTGTTTTCACTTTTTCTTTCTATACGTATATAGATCAAAAAATAAAAATCTGAGAGAACAAGAGAACTATCATGGGTACAAAAAAAAAAGAGAAAAAATTCATGTTTAAATACTTCACTTCACATAAGGACGGAAGATGTTACACAAATACAGAGAATGAAAAATTGAAGGATTTTTTTTGTTCTATTTGCTTACATGCATATGCAAGCATATAGAGATTCAAAGAAAAATGCATAATGAAAGCAAACAAACAAAACAATTCGATGTGTACAGCATGAAATTTGACATACACATATTGGACGAAATAAATATCTGTATACATGAAGAAAGAAAAAAACAAAAACATAGTTACATTGTTGTTGAATTTTGTTGTTGCTGAGAAAGAACTTTAATAACACGACCGCTACCTTTTGTTTGATTACTTGATCGAAATATTAATCGAGATCCTTCGAGTACATATTCACAACGATTTCGAAACCGAAATGTAACAGTAGCATCTTTATCGGCATATAATTCTTCCTGAAATTAAATATTTTATATTAAATTACGAGAAAAAGAAAAAACAATAAATTTATTATATACTTTATCCATATCAATAATTAAAACTGTTTGGCGAATATTTTCTATTTGAACAGTTGTTTCAAAACCTTTACGTATTGGCGTATTTGTATGATGCATAGAAAGATAAATTTCGGCAACAAATTCAAAACATGCTTCAGGGTTAGATGTTGATGAAACAAGTACCATACCCTAGGTTATTTATATGGGACTAAGTATTTATATTTAATTAACTATCTACCTTTCGTAATCGATTAGCTTCTATTTGAGGTAAGTTAAGAGTCGCAGCTTGACCAGCACGAACCATTCGTCTTGGAACACGGTATCGTTGAATAGTCGTCACTTTAGTTGGTAAAAATGTACCATCTGATAAAGGACCAACTAGAAAACTTTCACCTTCACGTATTATACCACTACAACAAAAAAATTCAATTTTATATAAAGCGAAGAACCGAACTTATGGAGTCGACATAAGTAAATTATGATTCGAATCTCACAGGGAATCCATTCGATTGATAATCTTCGTTTGAGTTCATAGGTAAGACTCATAGTTTAGTTAAAAATCCTAGGATGGTTTGTGTCATTAGGTCTTACTTCTTGAGTTATGGTCATTTTACTGAACTTTCAGACTATTGTAGGATATCACGAGAAAAATTGCAACAAGGAGTTTCAGTCTGAAATTCTATCCACCGATAGCTTTCACAATCCTTATGGCATCTTAAAAGTTTCAGCTCAAATAGATATATTCCGTCTGACATAACACGTTTGCAAAGAACGTTACCTGTACATAAGAGTTTCAAAATAGTCCAATTTTCAGCCATACGAGATCTTAAGAAATTATCCGGTTGATCTGAAACTCTTGTGATTTTTCTCATAATATCCTTCAATAGACTGGAACTTTAACAGGATGATCATAACTTGGGAAGAAAGATCTAACGGCAGGAACCCTTTTAGAATTGTTATCTGAACTACGAGTCCTACCTATAAGCTCAAACGAAGATTATCAGTCGGATGAATCCCCTTATTAACCAAAAATAATTGATCTTGTTTATGTCTAATTAAGTATTCAACAAGAATAATATGAGAATGAAATCGTTCTAAGTTTATGTGCAAGATATTTCAAACTTATAAACAACGACAGAGAATAGTTTTAAGCTTTATGCTGAGAATATTTTTTTCTGTCTTGTGTCAGAAATAGATTTACTTTTTCTTTGATCAAAGTCAAAAAACAAACAGTGAGTTTCGTTTAGGCTTAATACGTGATCACTAAAACAAGTCACTGAAGTCAATAAAACGCGTATTGAGTAGAAATACAAGCCAATCAACTAACGAGAAAACATATCCAACAGTCGGACACCATTCAAGCTCCTGTTTATGTTATGAGCAGGACTCTCTGAAACCTAGAAAATCCTAAAAGGGTTCGGATCCTTCCATACTCGAGCCAGAGTTAGAATCATTTTCGTGGATTTTCGGCCTCCCGGCCAGCTATACATGGGAAACTCAATTACAAGATTTTCACCTGAAATTTAGCCCAGAGACAAGTTTCATGACCACTGGAATATCTTGTAAATTTTAGCTTCAGCGAATATTTATCCATTACAAGAAAATCCATAGATTCGACGTGCCTCAGGCATTAGATATCTCATGAAACACACAATCGTTTACGCTAAAATCTTTCGTATATTTTAGTGACTGAGACTTGTCTATAAGTAAAATGCCGAATTAAAATCTCGTAATTAAGTTTTCCGTGAATAGCTGTCTCAGAGGCCGAAAAGCCTACGAAGTCGATGATAACTCTGGCTCAGCAATGCAACAGTCTGAACCCATTTAGAATTCTCTTAGCTTCACTGAATCTTATTCATAGCCAAAACATGGATTTGAACAGCGTCCGACAATTTCCTCGTGAGTCACCATCAACCTTTCGTTTCAATCAATTGTGCAATATTAGGTTAAATTTTCGAACTTTAAAAATTTCAGTCTTTTATTACTTTATTGAACTTAATTATTTTCAAAGTGAGATCTCGATTCACTCATAGACACAACATAACTATTCCAATGACTATATGAATACATTCTTTGTATCATACCTTCGTAATATGCCACCAACAAAAGCCGTACCTGTTGAATGATTTGTATAAATAGCATCAATCTATACAATAAAAATTAATATAAAATATATAAATCCTAACTATCAAGTAAGTTCTTACTCGATACTCAATTGGTGCTAACGAAAGCCTTTCTTGTTCTTTAATATTTAATCTTGGTGGTAAAATATAGAGAAATTTTTTTAATAAATCAATGTTTTCACCGGTTACACATGAAATCGGAAATATAGGACATACGCTTTTTGCAACAAACATTTCAGCTACTTTAACAAGATCTTCTTCATTTTGTACAGCATAGGATTCAAGTTTAATTGAACTATGTCCATGTTTAAGTAAAAATGTTAAACATCCAATCGTTTCTTGAACAGTTTTTTGTGAACATAAATCAATTTTATTAATAACAACAAAAACAGGTACGTCTAATGTAATAGCATATGAAAAATGCTCGCGAGTTGTATCAACTATAAAAATAAAATTTTTATTTTGTTTTTAGAAAAAATAATTTGATTTCAAATAAAATAACAAACGTACCAACACTCGATGGTGCATCAACACATAACATTGCAAAATCAGCAGCACGAGAAGAAAGACCAAATATTGTTGTTCTCATATATCTTGTATGACCAGCAAGATCAGTGAAAGTAATAACTAAACAGAAAGAAAAAAATCATCATAATAAAAAAAAACACGAAAGTACTTTTGGTTGATCGATCACAAATTTCATTTGCTGTTCGACAACAACCATAATCAATACTCTTTAAAATTCAAAGACAATTTTGCAAAAGTTAAAAAAGCTATTTTTCAATTTCATACTTCCCCTAAGTCATTAAAACCTAAAATTTCATGTGTTACAGATGATGTTCGTCCTGATTTAATTTCATGCAAATGGCGAAATAAATTAAGCCGTGCACGCCCACGTCCATTATCAAGTTCTCCGTGTGTACAAACACCAACAATTGAACTTTTTCCACTGTCAACTGTACCCAATACAGCAACACGTAAATCAATAAAATGTTGATCATCAGGGACTTTTCGTACAAGTACTTCAACGATATGTCGTTCATTTTCTAATTTACGTTCATATAATTTTGTTATTGATGCACCTAATCTGTCAGCCATTATTTTTAATGTTTTTAATGATGCTTCTAATTCTTCATCACTAACACCACTTAATGTACCACAATCTTCAACGCCAATTTCATATAAAGCCTCACCTTGTCCCTCTTGTAAACGCCAATTCATTTGTGTTATTAAATGTTCAAGTCGATATGGATCTGGTTCGACTAATTTGCGTTTATATTCAATATGACCTTCTTGAGGCTAAGAAAAAAGCAAACAAATTTCAATTGAAAGTTTTCAATAAGAAAATACCTCTGGTGGTAAGCCAGTAAGAATAAATGGTGAACGAGGAACTTCTTCATTATCATCTTCATCATCTGGTGGACCAAAAAGACTTGCCACATGTTTATCAACCTAAAAAACATGACGATTTTCATATTTGATTCAATTATTACACTTACATTATTACGATCATCTTTATGAGATACGGAATCTCGATTGGACATCTGAAATAGTTAATAAAAATAGAAGTAGATTGTAAAATATGACGAAATATATACGTGTATATACTCTAGCAACAAAATACTGCATTAGTTTCTTTTTACTTATTAACAAATAATAAAAAAAGCAAGAATTTGTATTGTATGAAATTGCATGCATGTAAGCTTTTCATATCTTTCTCTACATTGCATCATCTTCATCATTACTCTATCGTTACGAACATTTCTCTACCTGGCCAGTATTACATGTGTCAATATGCATTGATGCAAGTTTTGACAAAACAGAAAGAAAGAAAAACATCTCCTGGGAGCTTCTCACGTAAATTATCACTGAAATGTTTTTTCTCTTTTTTTTCGGTTAGATCAATCGAAAGTTGAATGTATAACTATCAACACAACAATATTGTGATATAAGATTGTTGTATCACTTCATCTTTACTTTACTCGGTAAAGTAAAGTAAACTAAATTACAACACTTCCAATCTAGTGTTGATTTTCTAACCTCACATCATACAAAGATTATGATGCAGCAATAAATAGACCAATGAAAAAAATCTAAACTTCATTTACCAACGAGTAGTACCTCTAACTATATGAGAACAATTTCCAGATCACATTTAGGAATGGCCTATCTAACTTAACTTAAAGTCAGATTAAGTTTTATTACTTAACACATAATCTATCTAAAATTAAGTGATTAAATGATAGGCGTGAGTAAGGATGGCACTTTAACTCTACTTTAAAGTTTAAATACTACCTTAAATTTTAAAAGTTGAAGTAGCTGTTTGTTAGAAAGTTGTTGAGGTTGAGGAATTCAAGTCTGAAATTAGTTTTTCGAAATTCTGTATTTGATTTCTTCGTAAAAATAGTTTCTTTTTGTAAAACAATATTTTTTGTGAAAAAAGTCACGTTCCCATAAAAAACCAGTTTTTGTACAAAAATTGAAGCTTTTCTAAAGTGAGAAAAGCTACTTCAACTTTGAAAAATTTAAGGTAGTATTTTAACTTTAAAGTAGAATTAAAGTGCCACTCTTACTGATGTCTCTCATATATTCACTCAATTTTAGGTGAATTAGGTGTTAAGTAACAATACTTACCATGATTTCAAGTTAAATGGTCAATTCCTAAATATGACCCCGAGATAGTTCTCAAATAGTTAGAGGTATTACTTGTTGGTAAATGAAGTTAGGAATTTTTCTTATTGCTGTACTTATTCATTGGGGAAAGAATTCTGAGAACATTAGGATATTCTACATCATAAGCGGTTTATGGTGTAGGGTTAGAAAACCAACACTGAATTTCAAGTATTGTAATTTACTTTTTCATAGTAAAATAAAAATAACGTGCCGCCCATACTTATGATATCTTGAAAATTTTAGCTCAAACGGATACTTTCCTTCCGAGTTAACAGATTTTCAAAATACGTTACTTTCACACTAGAGTCCCAAAATAGCCCAATTTTTAGGTATACGATGTTTTTAAAAGATATCACCCGTTTGAACTGAAATTGGTTTTTGCAATTGTTCTTGGAGTATGATACAACAGGATGAAAGTTCATTAAAATGATGATGACTTGAGAAGAAAGGTCTAATGATACAAACTCTTTGAGGATTGTTATTTCAACTATGAGTTCTGCCTACGAGATCAAGCGAAGATTATGAGTTGGATGGATTTCCTCGTCAGTCCTATAGATCTCGGTTCTGCTGATGAAGGAATTCTTTCAGCTGCTCCATTCAGGTTTCAATGGTTTTTCTCTGTAGATACTACATAATATTCTAATCAAAACTCTAACGGGATTTGAATTTCTATTGATATTTGACTAAGCTATTGAATTTTGGAATGTATCTATTTTCTAAAGATTCCATGCTTTCCCGAAATACGAGTTTTCTGAAAGCATGGAGTCTTTACAAACTAGGCATAGTAAAAGTGCAGCAGTCTAGTCAAATATCAATATGAACCCAAATCCTTTCAGAGTTCTTACAAGAACGTTATGTAGTATCTATAAGCAAAGGATCGTTAAAATCAAAAGAAGAACAGCTGAAGAGGTTTCTTTGCGAGTCTTTATTGAAAAGATAACTTTTGCGATATGACACAAAAACACGGCAAAGGTTTCTGCAACTTCAAACAGTATTTTTGAAAACTAAATAATGCGCTTTGTTGAAAACTTTTTAAAATACAAACATCAATACGCTAAGTTTTTTTGTGAAAATGATTAGTTTTTTCAAACAGTAGTGTTTATTCGCAGTTAGCAATGTGAGTAAGTATGAATATACAAACAAAAAAAATCTAAATGATAAGTTCAAGAACCAATTCTATACAGTACGAATCCTTCTCGGAGATCTCAAGATGATAGTAAAATAAAAAGACATAAGTAGAGCTCTAAAGTATTAGATTTTTGGAAAGTCTATTTTTTAACCTGATCTTGCTGAAAATCTCATCATCGGTATAATCCAGTCGATGTATGTTGAACCGATATATCTTTCGTTGTGAAAACTATTCAGTATACAATAGAGGATTATTATTACCCTAAGATATAAATCTATTCGATAATAAAGTCTGAAAAATAAGAGTAGAACAGATATATTCAAAGATATTTTCATCATTATTTTTATTTAGAACAGGAAAAGTGGAGATGAATTTTCACTAAGGAAATGAACAACTACTAACATATCTGATTACGATGAAATCGAAAGCAAAAAATAATAATAATAATAAACATTATACCTTGAAGTATAAATAAAACAAGAATGAATCTAATAGTTTTTGAATCAATTGATTTTATATACTAAAAGCTAATTATTACTATCATTATTAATATAAATTTTGTTTTTTTTTTACTAATATTTTTCGATTATTAATTTCATTCAATTATTGTTTATCACTAACTGTATAATGAATATGAAAATGATCTATTGTTATAAAGACTAAATTCAAGTCAAAATTTGATTTAAGCACACACAATTTAGCACCATTAATCTAGTTTAGTTACAGATTTATCATTATGAGAATATCTAGAAGTGAATGAAAATTTGACATAAAAGTATTTTGACTATAATTGTGTAATATATATTTTTTTTTTACATATGTTTAATAAGAAGATTATGTAACCGCAAAAGTTATACGAACACATGCTATCTGCATCAAACAATAAATGAATGAGTGAATGAGTGGATTACTTGTATTTTCTAACCAAGCAGACAATAGGAATGTTGAAAAGAAAAGAAAGAAAACTGATAATTTGATTAGTCGACAAAAATTTCATTGTGATCATTGATTTAGCTTTGCCAGAGGTGTCGCTAGATAATGGCTACAATATATTACCTATTTTTTTTACTCGAATGATAACTAGAAAGCGCTATGCTATGAGTGAATATCGCTCGTGTAGCGAGAAAAAAACAGTTTGAAACAACATTTTATGGAAACAAGACAAAGAGAAAGATAAAGGTAAACGATCCATTGATACTACAAGATCCAAGGCGAAAGAAAGAGAGAGAAAGAAATGAGAAGGAAATGGGAAAAGAAAAGCTTAACATCGATCAAGAAACATGTGTGATGCAGACAGATATTAAATATGGACGATTTTCGTGAATGATAACACTGTATAATCGAAAAGGGACAAATGATCAAGGGGAAAAAAAGCTGATTTGGGATTTTGGGATTATTTCAGATTCTTTTGGTTTTTTTTTGGATTTTCGGATTTTCTTGGATATACCGATTTTATCGGACTGTTTTGAGTTTTTAAGGTTTTCCTCACTTTTTTGTTTTAGTGTTAGGTTAATTTCAACCTACCATCACCACAATCTTTTCGTATGAGCTATCTCATTGTTTCCTACGGCTACCCAGGGGGATGCGCTTCAAGCCCCTAAAGGTCTACCCTAGGACCGAATTAATAGGTCCTCAAGGTCTATCCTATATGGGAACCCATAAATCCTCATGGCCTATCCTATAGTGGTACCCATTAGTTCGCAAGGCCAATTGATGTTTAGTGTGGCTAACTCTTCAAGTACTGTCTTGCGGTAGTTCTGGTTCCTTTTCAAGGGCTCTTCGGTGGAGGAGTGTGAGGTACCGCTAACTGTTCAAGAAATATCTAGCATTACTCCTCGTAGGTTTTCAAGGGCTTTTAGACACAGAGCGCATAACTGTTATAAGGACGCCACTCGTACGTCATCCACTAACTACATTTTGATGTAGTATGAAATATTGGTTTAAGGATCATGTAATAATTGTGTATTTGAGTTTTCCGTTAAGAAGTAAAAGTGGACTCTTCTTTTCAGCTCGACGTAATTGAGGAACGTTATGAAGTGGTTTTACTTCACAATTAGTATTATTTCCAGGGCATTGCGTTTGATAAATTGGGCTCAACTTTGGATTCCTCTTTAATCAAGCATGGATTGAACTTTTAGTGCATCACAGCTTCCATTACACAGCTCACAAGAGCTCAGTTGAAGAGCTGGTAGACAGCATCAGCTCAGTGAACTGTATCGGAGCAGTCACAAACCTACTTATAGGTACCCCTATAGGACAGCTTTGGAGACTTATGAGTACGCCCGTAGGATTGTCCTAGAGCACTTATGGATAACCCATAGAATAGGCTTTGAGGACTTATGTGTACCTCCATAGGATAGGTCTTGTGGAGTTACGGGTACCCCATTTGATAGGCGATGATGACTTATAAATACTCTCATAGGATAAGCATTGAGGACTTATAACACTTCCATTGGATACATCATTAGAAGTTATGGGTTCTCTATAGGATGCATCGTTTTCCAGGGATTACCATCGTGCTGCTTGGATTTCAAGGATTTCCGTTGTGCTTATGGGGATGCGGAATCTTGTGAATTCGCCTTTTTCCGTATGTGTAGCAGCCGTTAAAACTGATTATCTATGTTCGATGCACTTGAAAATATAATCGGAGTATAACGTCTGTCTCGAAAATTTCTGGACAATATGTCTAGCGAAAAAAACTCTTTAAATCCTTCATTTTTATTTTGAGTTTTATGTGGATGGATAGCCCTTTCATTTCTCTTTCTAGATATATGTAACATATTTCGACAATGAGTTCACGTATTGTAAAACAAGTTGATGTTCGACGACGTGTTTATCATCTTTTTGGGCAAATGACGAAAGTTGACATTGTTAAGCATTTTTAAATGGAAGGCATTCCACGCTCAACAATCTATTCCATTATCAAACGTTGTGAAAATGGTACAGTCAGTGTTCCTAATAACAACAGATATTTTAGAGGTCTCTATAATTTCACTAATAACTACATCATCTTCTGTAAAAGTCTAGATTTTTTTATATTTTTGAGTAGAAAAATATTTTCTGCGTCGAATGGTAAAAAAATCACTTTTCTATCTTAAAAACTGGCTGAGTAATTAGCGGTAGAATCTGAAAAATTGAGTTTGTTGTTATTAAGTGCGCTGTTCCTAATAACAACAGCCAGCAAAATAATGTTCCTAATTACAACACTACATATAAAATACATGGAAGGAAAGAAAACTTTTTTAAATCAGTTTTTTTAGTATGAAAAATTCAGAATTTTGAAATATTCCAATGACAAAATATGTTCCTTATTTATTAAACTATATATTTCCAGAAGTTCAGATTTTTATCTGCTAAATTGAAAAAGTTATTAAATTTTTAAAATTATTAATTCTGTTGTTATTAGGAACAGTGATCCAAATAACAACAGCCAGCAAAAAAATGTTCCTAATAACAACAGCGCACGAAAATTGTACAGAAAATAATTTTTTTTCAATAAACGAAGTTTTTCCATAATTTAATATGATTTTTTTTCTGTGAGTCCGTCACCAAAAATATTTCTCCATTAGTGATGTATAAATATCTAGCGGTTCTAGGCAAACGAAATCTTTCTTTTTAAGTTAGTAACAAGAATTCAAAACTAGTGTTGCTTGTAAATGATAGGTTATCTAAATTAAGCAACCTGAGTCTTAACGATGTTTTAGTTGATAGTGTGTACACTTACCGACCTATTCTAATCTTTTTTTTTATTACACAGCCATGAAAGTTAAACTCCTCTTCGCAAAAGCTTGAGTTTTAGAAAAAGAAGTTAATTTTATGTGAATGAGATTCATTGCTACTGTTGTTCAATTAGGTTATATTTATTATAATTTCAAAAAGTTATATAAAATAAATCACATATTTTCACAAATAAGTTCACCACAATCACAATTGTGAATAATAGCTATAGAAATCGACAATGAAGAAAACAATTACTTTTCAAAAGTTGACAATTATAAAATATTTCAACCGGTTACATAGAAACTGAATAATATGACTTAGAATAGTTCAACAGAATATACCAATTAGAAAACATATCATCAGTATGTATCAATCAGAATAAGTTGATAAAAAATATCATATACAAGTAAATGACGAGAAATCAGTTTTTATAAAGTTTTCAGAAAAAGAAATAATAAAATTAATTGATCACATATGTTGGACCAAATTGAACAAGCATGCCAACAATCTAATGAGAAGAAAAAAGTTATATCATGATAATTCTGTAGACAGTATTGTGAAATTATTGTGAATACCTTTTAACATTTTATATAAGATTATTGTTGACTTTGACCAGATAATATAACACTATTTTGATCAGAATCTTCTTGACGTGGTGTTATTGTTTCAAGGGTAGTAACAGCCCGTGTTGCTTGTGATGAAGTTATCAATTCAGATTTTTTTTTCGAAGATTTTCGTTTTTTTTTCGTTGTAGTTTCTAAATCATCATCATCAACAATAGATGCTAAATTTGTTTGTTTTATTGAATTTATTCGTCGTTTCTTCGAATTTAATGTTGTCTCTATTTTAATATAGTAATTATATATTCGACTGATTTCAGTGAATCATACCAACCTTTTATTAGATACAATGATCAATCAAAAGCTATTTAATTAGATTATTCTTGTATATCTGAGATAAATTGGAAAACTATGAAAAATTGAACTAAAAAAATATATGTATCAGTGAGAAGTTTTTCTTTGAAGGAAACAATATGTTCAATATTGTAAGAAATCGCTCATGCAATGAAGATACAGTAAAAAAGATTTCGTTTGCCTAGAACCGCTAGATATTTATACATCACTAATGGAGAAATATTTTTGGTGACGGACTCACAGAAAAAAAATCATATTAAATTATGGAAAAACTTCGTTTATTNAATTCTATATGATTATGTCTCTAATATTGACAAAATAAAATTTTCTTTCGTTTATTTTTGAATATATTTAGTCGCTATTAACATGAATTTAGTCAGAAAGACGGAACGATAGATGATATTTGTTATTAAACAAGACAATGATAAGCAATTCAAATTCGTATTTCTCTTGTTCTTAGTGTCTGAAACTTCTTGTAAGCAAATTAGAGAAATTGTATATGACTTAGCGACAACGAAAGAGAGAGAGAGAGAGAGAGGGAGAAAAAAAATAAAAGAGAAAAAATAACTAAGAATTCACAAGTAGTCGGGAGCGTTCACTTCAAAAAGGAAACGCTAAGAAGAAGTTTAAATACAAATTATCATTGTAATCTTGTTGGTTTTGCCTGAAAAAAATCAAGGATTTGTTCTGCACAAATATTGTGCAGCTTTATTAACAATGTGTTTTTCGACCAAGAGTAAGTTATGAAATTATTTCTAACTATATAAATGCATTTCTATGTAACATGTTTTTTATCCTTCAACGAAAAGAATCTTTAAAATCAATAAATAATTCTTTCTATTAATTTTACTTCAAATGTTCTGTACAATTCAATTTCATAAATAACAGTAGATAATATAGACTACTACATTGTTCCTCATTAGTATTAGTTTATTCTAAACTATAGTCTATTCTTGAATGAAGCGTCTTTCCGGTTCTTTCTTTTTTTTATTGTTGTAGACATTAAAATAAGCATATCGTATCAGTCTTCTGTATGATGATCATCGGTAATTGCTTGCAAAAGAATGACACGAAACAAGACATTATTGTAGATGACGATGTTATTCATAGAAAATAAGGGCGACATTTATTTTATATCATTATTAAAATGACAAGGCATAAAATAGGATTGTATACCAATGTTATACAAATTTGTCTATGATTCTTTTGACGTACATTCAATATTACAACAAAGTGTCGTGTTGTTAATCTAGTTTTTTTTTATAATTGGTTTGATTTAAAGATAGACTTGTTGATATAAACAGACGACACAAATCTTCAAATAATTAGTGACATCAAGGAATTTTTCTATCGGAATAATAGTCTGCATAAATGTGACAATGCACAGCATTCTTTCAATATTTCTATATATGTTCAGAATTAATATAAAAACAAAACGAGATGCATTTTTTTGGTGTAACCGGAAACGATAGTCGAATGTGCGAATACAATCAAAATATTTGCAAACAACACGACTACAATCAGAAAATCGTTGAAAAAAACAATGTCAAAATTGATTATAGATATAGATCGGCATAAGAACTGATTGAGATGGATTGTATCGATGCAGCAAAGAATTCCTAATCGTATGATGATATTAAATAAGTTGTTTTTTTTTAGCATGTAAAAAGCCTCTAGATATTAAAAATAGAATTGAATCATGTTTATATTATCTGTTGATTATTATCAAATATACCTTGCCATAGGGAGTTCCGGATTTCTATGAAGTCTCTATGCTTGTCAGAAATGAAAAGAAATCAACGTATAATAGTAATTGGAATGGTGTCATCGCAGAAAGAAATATACGATAGATATTATTACAGTGCCTATGATGTTCTTCTTTACAACGGATTTTTCTCGTATGTCTATCTCTTATTTCTTCTTCGTCTTTTTATTTTGTTTTCAACTCTTGTTTTTACTCTATCATTGCTGTTATTATAGGAAAACGAAGCAATCTAATGACGTATCTGATGAATGACATATGTTCACGTTCGCAAGTGAGACATGTGATGATGTTAAGGTGACAAAATAAAAGCAGAGATTTGTTAGAAGATGTTGATTATCCACATAGCAATATGATTATTTTATCGACTTTTATCTCGAACATTATCATTAGTAATACGCCAGCGTGGTTTAGTAAGTTTGTTTTCCTGTATCTATGACCTTCTTAATATTCCCAATGACGATAACATATAGAATTTTTCTGCCTATTTTCTACTTCTTACATTGCATTCTTCCTTCGAAAATATCCGTTTATCAATTCTTCGTATATACATTTCTTCGCCTTTTCATTGTTGTATTACAATTGATAAAACAGTTATAAGCTATTCTTGACTGATAGATTTTGCTGTGTCATTACTTCTATGTATATATAAGAACAATAATAATGTATAGATTGGACGCTAGAAATAGCCAAACCAAAAAAACAGATAGAAAGAGAGACGGATAGAGAAAGAGGAGCAGATGTCTGGAATGATAAGGATGTGTTATTTAAAACGCGGCGACTCTTAGCAAAAAACGACAACAAACTACATCTCATTTCTATTGTTTTCTTATATTAATACAGAATTATCTATGTTTAAACTACAGAAAAGATGGGGACAATCACTCAAACCATCAGGTGAGGAGAAAGAGATAAAAGCATTGTTTTCCAAACGTTTGTCTCTTATTTTTTTAATAGAATAATTATTTCATCAGACATTCAATTTTCTGCATGCTATATCTTTATTTTTTCTTTTGAACGTAATGATCGAAAATAAAGCTTTTAGAAAATGTAAATTCACGGAAATTGTAAAAGTAATGCAGTATGCTATATATGGTTATTAGTGGTTATAACAAACGCAAAAGGATGTGAAGCACAGAAGAGGAAGAAGAATAAAAACCAAACAGACACAGAACGAACAGGAGAGAGAATATTCTGAGTATGCTTTATGGCTCGTTTGCTGACTGACTGACAAAGAGGAAAGAATGAAAACGCACGTGTTATTGTCCTTTTGCATTCTATACGCGCGCTTGTGCGTTTGGATTTTATGTTGAAAAAAAAAAGAAGACGTAAAAAAAAGAAGGAAAACAGAAGGCAGCCTTGTCGACAAAGTGAGCCAACGATTTCGCACGATTTCTGTTGTTGTAACACAATTATGTCTTGTTTAGGTATTTAAAAATTGACATGCAATCTTTTCTACGCAGTTTATTACCTTTCTTCAATATGAAACGTTCATATTAACGAGTTCTTCCTCTTACTTTTTACTAATCCCTTTCTTTTTTTTTCTTTTTACAAGAGTCAATATTTACTCGTTTTTCCTTACTTTTATCTTAATGTTGTCATTACGATTAATATGGATGATGTAATCTTATTTTATTTTTGTTTTTTATTTTGCTTTTCCAGAAACAATGAGTAACTCAACAGCGAGCAGCTCAACATCAACTATAAATGATTCACTAGCACTTCGTGTTGTTGATGCTCAAACAAGTGCAGAAAATGGACGTAAATTTACAAAATACAAAGTTTCTGTTAATTATAATGGAAGAGAATGGGAAATATGGAGACGCTATAAAGAATTTAACACATTGAATGAAAAGGTTGGAAATCTTTTTTTTGTTTTGTTTTTTTCTTTCCGTTCGTTTTGTTTATCTAGTAATCCATTAAACTTTATGTCTCTATTTAGCTTCGTCGTACTCGTTCTGATCTTAAGTTACCTGGTCGCCGACTTATAGGAGATTCTTTTGAACCTGACTTCGTATCGAAACGTTTACGTGGTCTCAATGAATATGTTCAACGAATATCTCGGAATGCACAACTTGTTAATTTGTAAGTACTAATGAATACTTATGAGACTCTGCTTTATATATATATACATAAATATTAATTAAATGTCAAAAAATCGGATGATTATTTTTTTTTCTGTTTATCTTACATTTTGATTCAGTGCATATTTCTACTAACACATTGTCGATGCCTGTCTATTGACGTTTCATTAGATATGTCAATTACGGTTATTTATTTTAGACCTGAATTTATCGAATTCTTTGGACTTAATGTAACGTCATCAAATGGATCACCAATCTTAACAGCAGGTGCATCATCATCAATGAATGATAATGATGATGGTGCTAGAGGAAATGATAATACGGAAGATCAATCTACATCGGTAATTGAAAAGAAACTTTTAAAAATTTCTTTATGCATTCGTAAATATCCATTACTATTGTATTTAGTCCGATACTACTCGGGTGAATTTAGGAAAGACGGAAAAGACTTCGTACGTATTTATATTATTTATATGACGCTATTAGTTTTCTTTAAATATATTTCCGTTGTTTTTTCCTGTAGAGTTAACCCTGATGATTTCGAATTTCGTACATGTATTGGAAAGGGTTCATTTGGAAAAGTATATTTAGCTCGACATAAAAGTGAAGATACAATTTATGCAGTTAAAGTTGTTAGTAAGGCATTAATCAAACGAAAACGTGAAGAACGTCATATAATGGCTGAACGTGATGTACTTGTTAAAAATACTCGTCATCCATTTCTTGTGTCTCTTCAATATTCTTTTCAAACACCAGACAAACTTTATTTTGTTATGGATTTTGTTAATGGTGGTGAAGTACGTTCGTCTTTTTTCTTTGAAGATTTTCTTTCCATTAAAATAAGATTATTTATTTATTTAAGTTATTCTATCATTTACAACAAGAACGCGCATTTACAGAACAACGTGCAAGGTTTTATGCTGCTGAAATAACATCAGCTATTGGTTATCTTCATAAACTTGATATTATTTATAGAGACTTAAAACCAGAAAATATTTTACTAGATCGAGAGGTATATATTTTAAAAAAAAAAAGAAAAAATTTTATTTTTATTTAAAAAAAAATATTTTAGGGACATATTCGTTTAACTGATTTTGGTTTATGTAAAGTAATGTTATCAACTGAAGGACGCGAAGGACGAACAGCAACATTTTGTGGAACACCAGAATATCTTGCACCTGAAGTTCTACGACGTGAGCCATATACAAAAGCTGTTGACTGGTGGTGTTTAGGTTCAGTTATTTATGAAATGTTATGTGCTCGAGTATGTATTAAAATTTATTTATTTATTTAAAATTAATTGAAATTTTGTTTTAGCCACCATTTTATTCGCGTGATGTTAATGAAATGTATGATAACATATTAAATCGTTCGCTTCGTTTTATTGGAAATGTATCGGATCGTGCTAAAAATTTAATTGAACAGGTGTTATTTTCTACAAAACAAAATAAATTTGAAAAATTTTCTTTTTCTTTTGTATTTAGTTATTAAAAAAAAGTCCAAATGAACGTTTAGGTAGTGGACAAGAGGATGTAGCTGAAATAAAACGCCAACCATTTTTTGATCAAATTGATTGGGAAAAATTAGAAGCAAGAAAAATTCCACCACCATGGAAACCACCAGTTTCGAGTCCAACAGATCTAAATCAAATTCCAAAAGAATTTATTGATGCTGGAGTATCTCCTGGTGTGACTGACCAATATATTGGAAGTGTTACAAATAAAGGTTCATCATTTCCAGGATTTACATACGTTCATGATGCAGATCTAAATGGTTAGATTATTCGTACGAATTTTTATAAACAGAAATAATCACAAAAACCAGTGATGATTATAAATATACATATATATAGTGTTCTTTTTTTTTCTTCACATTCCGTTTGATGAATGAATGAACAGTGCTCCTTCGATTCTGAATTTTCGGGCGTTTATTTCTGCTTCATGCATCTACCTTTTTTCATTTGTAAAGTTATTTGTAATGAGTGCCTTTATTTTTTTCTTTTTCAATAAAAGAATCCTACTGGTAGGCATCAAAGAAATGTATTGAAATTGAAAAAGATTTCATTGCCACCATATTTACAAATTGTTTTAATGAATTAAAAATAATTCAACAAAAACAAATTGATTACGAGTTATATTAATTGAAATATCTGTTTTGTTTTATAAAGAATGTAAACATGTACATTTAAGTCGTATTTGTGATACTGGCATAACAAGATGGAGACTGTAGGGGGCTTAGCCGTCTCTAGAATCGTAAACAGAAAGTCTGTCTTCTCCACAAATATGGCTCGGTGACTAAGCAGCCCCTTATCTTCTTATATTTTTTCTCTAGTAATGCTTTTAACTTGAAAATATATTGTAAGCTGTCTTATTAGGGGTCATCCATGAAGCACATTCATAAAAATGGGAGAAGGGTGAGGGTATATCAAATCTGGATAGGGAAGAGGGAGGTCATACATTTCTAGACGTCCAGACACTTACTATGAGTACTTTTGTCGTTTTTTCACACAAGCTTCTGCAAAATTTCGAAGCTTACGAAGGAGCCTTTTCAGTTAACTCTTTTGATTTTAATGATTTTTTGTTTATA
>CAJNSZ010000013.1:124489-209410 GCA_905329745.1 Rotaria sp. Silwood2
AATAGGAATCTAAATCCTGTTAGGGCTTTTATAGTATCTATAAGCAAAAGGATCATTGAAATTGGAAGGGTTCAACTGAAGAGGTTACCTGGCTAGTTTGTTTAGAAGTGCAAGTTTGCGTAGGAAATTAACTGAATGAATCAGCTGAATATGAATATGGTCTTGAAATAGTTGTTTATCATGCTACATTAGTAGATAGTTATTTTTTCGAGCAGTAATATGAACGTTGCTAGATTTGCGAGTACTATTTGTATTGAACTACATTTTTTTGCTTTCACTATTCTCTGATCGTTAAAATAGAATGTATTTAAAGACACAAAAACTTTGCAATAGATTAGTTTTGTTGTTTAGAAAATGTGTGTCTATTCATTTCTTGTCTTTGACAAATTGATTTGATGAACTGCTATTTAAGAAGAAAGTGCTATATTTACACAAATGGGCTCTCTATAGAAAGTCTTTTTTATATTGAACGTTCTATATGGACGAGCCTTTAGAATAAGCTCCTTAAATTCTGCATCCGTAGGCATTTTAAAGAATTTTTTCGCTATGTAATCGTGTCTACAACGTTAATTGTAAACTCAAACATAAGTTCTTTACAATAGAAGACCTAAGATTTTCTATTATGTCTAAGCATGCAGATTTTCCAAGGAGGTCTCCTATTGTGTCTTGTTGATTTACATAATTTTTAAGAAAAAACAAGAATTTTTCAAAAACGCAAAACAACTTTGACGATTTCGGAAGAGATTTTTAGAGTTTTAGAAGCCCAAAAATAATGTCGATCTTCGGCTTTTTAGAATCGTCGGGTCAAAAATTCATTCAGCGAAGGCATATTTTGAAATAAATATACTAATGAAAGTTCTCATTTTGCGAGAAATTAATTAAGAAAGGGAAGTCTTCGATTATTTCCGGCACATGGTTACTCGAAAGAAAGTCTTCTACTGCAGGGGGGCTATTATTTATTAGGTAAAAATTTAAGTTAGGTCAATTAAGCTTACATAATTAAACTTTTTCATTAATAATGATACACATATTATATTGGAAAGTATCTTATTCATAGAAAAACATCTTTTTTATGCAAGTAGATAATTAGTGTCTAACATGAAATACTTAAATAATGTGTCACTACAATTATTTAAATACATTCATTAGACGGGATAGTTAAATAAGTAAAAAACTGTAGGACATTTTTATATGATTCACTTATATAGAAGGACCTTTTATGAAAGGTTAGTTTGACAACGTCGATGTTTTAATTAGAATGTTTTTTTTTTGTAGATTAAATTTACTATGTTAAAAATTGCACTGATATTATTAGTTATAGAATATTAGATTCAAGATCATATTTGTGAGAATCATTGAATAAATAAATAATTGGCAGGTTGGAATTTTTAACAAATCAATAAAAAGATTTAATGCATGTAATTCAAGTTTATTATTATCCCAAAGATCTTTTACGAGACATAAATATTTCGTAAGAATGTAAAAATAACTAATATATGATTTCTGTTGTTTATTGCGAATAGAGTTATTCGATGTTATCGTCATTTATTGTTTCATTTTATTATAGGAAATAAAACGAAAAAAGTAAAATTGTAGATAAGAATTTTTCTAAAAATAGAACTTAATGGGACAATAAAGATGTTTTCAGAAAGATTTAATATTTAGTAAATAATTCTATTATGCAAGAACAGTGATCGATTTAATCATGAATGAAAAAGTAGATTATTGTTCTTCTAGCAAATTCTCTAATCTTTCCACTTCAGAGTATTTATTGCGATTATTTTTCTCTTATAATTTTATAAAATTTATTTGTCAAGATAGAATTTTCTATCGCCTAGAACTCAATCTTCTTTCTTTTTTCTACGACACTTTTGAATTTATAATATATGAATTTATTTATTTAGATAAAATAAAAGTACATGGATTTGTTTTGTGATGGTTCAATGAAAGTAGAAAATGTCATTGTAGATATAAATGATGGTGCGAAAAATATTTACTCTCTATTCATACATGTTATTAATAATTCTAAAAATAAAGAATCCTTTGAGCAGAAACAGCTATTTTGTTCTTGCTCGAGATAGACGATCAATAAATTAGATCTCGAGGAAATTGAAACAGTCGCCAATCTAGTGGCTTCTAAGATTTTTTTTCAGCATTTTTTTTATAAATTCCGCTATACATTTTACTATTAAACGGAAAGGATTAATCTGAGGATAGATACCTAGCTGAGTGTGAAGGTTGACCCATGAAAACTGTGATTCTCTTTGATACAATTAAAATGTAGGATATGCTGTTGATAAGTTCTGGTAGTCCCGTTCTGCAAAACATTCCAGATTGTCCTACAAGACTAGATATTCAACAAATTCTAACTCTAATTTGAAGTTTAGACCGAACGGTTCGAGTTCAGACCACATCAAGTATTAAGATAGTTGTTCAAGCAAATCTTGAAGCATATAGGTAGCTTTATAAGCAACCTTAGTTTTTGTAGAATTCAGGTTCGGACATCTCCGAACATCATCAATTCTTTTTTTAGAATTTTGGCGGCTTTTGAGTTTTTGGCTCATTTCCTTCGTTATCTGTAGACCTATGATAGCCAACTGCGAAAGCGTTTCATTTGCTTTACTTTTGTTTCCTGTTTTTATCAATTAACTGAAAATGACTGTATTGAAGTCGGCACTTGAACGTTCGGATTCGGTGTACATCTACGAACGGCTTCAATAGAATGATATCTCGAGTGCTCTTTGCGTCAACGGGACTTGGGATTCGAAAAAAGTCTGTCTGGAAGAAGTCTAATCATATCTAATTCATTCAAGTATATCAAGAAAACTTCTACAATTTACAATTGAAGAAAAAATCAAATTGTTTTCTCATGAATTTTAAGTGATTATATATTTATTAATGTCATACATATAGCTTTTTACATTTTATTCATTTAAATCATGATCAAATAAGTTTTTATTCCACAATAAACAAAAACAAAAAAGACAACATTATTTTTTTTGTTGAAGCAATAAATCTAAATACATCAGTTTAAACAAGACCACCTTTTTCCATCTCCATCGATGGATTAAATCGTTTACCAAATCCACCACGACCTGGATCATAGTCTTTACGATATTCATCACGTACCTAAAAAAAATTGAGAATCAAAAAAAAAAATTTGAAAAATCAACAATAATAAAATACAAACTTGTCCACCACTTCTTCCTCGACCATATTGACGTCCATCAATAAAGCCAGCATCCCAATCCGTTCGAATAATTCTATCATCAAGACGTGTTTGATTTATATATCTCATACATTGTTCAGCATCTTGTCTCGTATAATATTCAACAAAACAAAATCCACCTAAATGAAAATTTTTATAAAATTAAAACAAAACAAAATTGAATATAAACTTTACATGGTGTTTTCGTTGTTTTATCTAAACCCATTATAATTCGTTTAACATCACCAGCACGTGAAAATAATTCATGTATTTGTTCTTCTGTTGTAAAAAATGATAAATTACCTACATAGAGTGTTGTACTTGTTAATAATTTTTTATCTTGTTCTCCTTCACTTCCCTTTTATTTTTTTGAAATAATAGAAAAAAAGAACAAATTCAATTTAATGAACACAAAAAAATGAAATTATTTTACTCGAAATTGTCGATCACGATATGAACTCAATGCAATAGACTTTTGAAATAGAAAAGGTATTGTAAGATCCGACATAATTAATCTGAAAAAAGAAAAAAAAAAGAATTTTTTTAAGCAACTTTCATAAATATGATACACCAATTTCCATCATCATTATATGAATTAATTATTTTAACTTGAGATATATGACTTAATATATGCTCAAGTTCATTCTTTATAAAAACATGATAATATCTTAAAACTTTTTCTGTTGGCTTAGTCCATGGTACAAGACAATCAGATTGTTGAAATGTGGTTCGTGGTGTATGAATAATTAATTCATTTTTTGTTTCATTTTTTGTATGTATTGAACAAGTTTTAGCATTTTTAGTTATATATGTACTTTTTTTATTATCTATTTCTTGGTCTTTAGCCCATACAGTAACAAGTGCTTGTCCACCTGGTTTTAATACACGAACTATTTCTTTCAAAGCCGATAATCGTCGCACCTTCAAAAGAAAAGAAAATAAGATTTTAAAAAGAAAATATAATTTTTTCTTCTTTACTTCAGTACTAATATGATGAAGAACAGCAATACAAATAGCACCATCAAACATATTTGTTGGTACAGGTATATTCATACAATCAGAAAGAAAAACTTCAAAATAACGATCCCGACATATTTGTAAAAGGCCTTCACTTCGATCACAACCAATCTACTATTGTAATAAACAAAATTATATATGACAAAAAAAAAAAAATTCTTTACCATCATTATGTCATTTCTTATATTCATATATTTTCCATTTCCACAACCAACATCAAGAATTAATGAACCATTAGGAAACGAACGTAAAAAATCAACAACACGTGGCCATGGTTTATGACGAGTATCACTAAAATTATGAGCTATCTCATTATAAACCTTATGAACATGTTCTTGTTCAAGTTGACAAGCATCTGATTCGGATTTTGGTATTGTTAATGGACAAGAAGGCGATGACATCTATTCAAGAAAACCGAAAAGAATTTATTTTCAAAGAAAATTATTCAAATTTTAATTCATATTTATTTATTATATTTAACAACAACAAAAAATAATGAATAAAACTAGATTCTTATTCTAATGACCAACACGATCACGGGGTATAATTCGAAGTTCGGCACCATGTTTAAGAAAGACATTACCTTAAAGGAATGTACTATATTAAGTATCAATTCATAGAGAAAAAAAAAACTTCTTTATTTTTTACCGGCTGTTTGCGATGGATTAATACCAATTCCATCATTAGTAATAATTGCACTTGTAGCTGCTTGTACTTTAAACTAATAAAAACAAGAAATTTTAGAATCATATAAAACAAAATCCATATTCACCTCTTCAGCTGCAAATTTTAGCACGGCTGTAAATGGTGTATTTTCCGGTACACTTAATCTTAAAAAAAGAAATTTACTCCATAAAATAAAATAAAATAGAAATCAAAATTTACACTTTAAATGGTAATTTGGGATCTGAAGTTAATGTTATTTTAAATGTTACTTTAGCATTACTAACTGATGATGTTGTTGTTACTTCATTAGATTCCATCTAGAATATCAATATAAAATAAGTAATACCATGAAACTTAACAATAAAAAAAGTCAAATATCTCGTTCATAAATTTCTAAATGATACGATGGTGTTTTGTCATTCTCATCGTGATTTTCATGCGAATCTTCAAAAAATTGTTGATATTCATCAGGAATTGATTCAATACGTTTAAAATTTGATACATCAAATGATGACCAAACAGCTGTACATTGAAAATCGCCTTTAACACGTGTTACATATAGGCGTTTAACAAGATTTGTTTTCATTGCTGCTTCATAAATAAGTACCCCACCAATAATGAAAATATTTTCAATATTTAAATTTTCATTTGCACATTTTAATGCATCATTTAATGTTTCAACACATGTAACATTTGGATAATTTGTATTTGGTAATGCTCGATTACTAGTAACAACAATATTTAAACGATTCGGTAATGGTTTTAGAAACGTTTCATATGTCTTTCGTCCCATAATAAGAGCATTTTGTTTATTTGAATCATTTATTTTTGATGTTACATGACGAAAAAATTTTAAATCATTTTTAATATGCCATGGAATTGTATTATTACGTCCAATACCATTACAGTCATCCAAAGCAACAACAATTGTTAAAAGTTTTTTATCCATTTGTATTCTTGAAAAAAAACGACGAAAAATAAACATCAAGAAAAATAAAAGAAATGAAAATATAAATGAAAGTCAAATTTTTATAAGCAATTTAAAATATTCTTTTAGATTTATTATTTTTTTTAACTATTTTTATGTTGGTAGGATGACGAAGTAAAATATAGAATTTAATTTATGATCATTATCAGTGTGATCAATGATTACATAAATTATTGTATTTACTAATTATTATATTAAAAACACTCTCACTAAACAAATGTATAAGAGAGAATATCTGTTTCGAGTAATGGTGTAAGTCCAAGAATATGTATACATGAATTAGAAAAACTCATGACATATACTACAAGATACAGCGAAATATAGTTTCGAGTAATCCAAGACTTTATGTATAGGTGTGAAAATGATCGTCCATTTACGTAACATTAGTCTTCTTTACCAAGCATTGGAATTTTCAGGAACATATTTATTATTTAGTAGTAAATTGGTAGTAATATCATCTGAATACAGTCGAACTGTAAATGTTAATCATAATGTTGTAAGTATACTCAATCTAAGATACTAATTAGAATTAACTTATTCATAATTAAGTATAACCCATGTTTGAATAAAGGTTTTTCTGAATCTCGTGAAATTTTTCAATCAATACACCAGCATTTCAAATGGAAATTTGAAAACAAAATGGTCTTCTTTTATACTTTGTTTGCACTAGTAAAGTATACATTTACATCTTCTTTACCCAAGTACAGTGTATCAAAATAAACATTGTCTAAGTTTTATTAAAAAAGGAATTTTAAAAGAAAAGGAGAAAAAATACCTATCGATGATAAAACAAAAGATTATAATCGAAAAATAAAACGTCTTTTTTTCTCAAATTTAATCAAAGAAAGAGATTGAAATACAAAAGACAAAATCGAGTAAGTTACATTTACTATTTTTCCATCAAAAAGAGAAGTCATCACCTAGGAAGTAAAGTCTACTGAGTACATTCTCCTGTTATGTACTAAATGTAAAATAGCATGTATATCAAAAGTTTCGTACATTCTGCTTCTACTTGATATACCTGCGATTAAAAATACTGTAAGACAATTGATTGACTAAGTTCATTATGTTATTCTTATCGGTCATTCAAATTGACCAATAGCGCTTATTGTTTTATCTTGATAAAAATAAAAACAAAATATATTTAATCAAAAAATTCTAAAATTTTATTTCATTGCTTTTTTGTTTATAAAATAAGTTCATACAAAAAAAAAAATCATATTATTTAACAACTGGTTAAAATAAACCAATGAAACTCTTTATAATGACGTCAGCTGGTTGAACATCATCACATGGAATTTCTTTTTCGTTCTGTTTTGATCCTTTAATAATTATTATTTCTCTAAATGACTGACGTAACAATTCCAAATGATTTGCAACAAAATCCATCATCTGATACAGTTTCTCATATTAATGAAACACTATTATTAATAGCAACAGATAATCCAACATCTGATTCAGGTGATGTTGAAGAACCTCCAGCAAAAAAATGTAAAATTTCATTAAATGATAAACCTCGTTTACTTGAAGATCGAATTGGATCTATTTTATCATGTTGTATTTGTTTGGATCTTTCGACATTAGCAATGTTTCAAGTAAGAATTATCTCAAGTTCTTATAGAAAAAGACTAAACATTAACTTTATCTTAGTGTGTCAATGGACATCTTATGTGTGCTTCATGTTTTAATCATTTATTAGCTGATTGTAAATTGAAAGATGAACAAACAACATGGTATGTGAGAAAAAAAAATTAATTTCATCAAATCAATGAACTCTTCTTCTTCTGTTTTTCTTTTTTCTTAGTCCAAATTGTCGTTGTGAAATTTCAAAATCAAATTGTACAAGAAATTTAGCAGTTGAAAAAACAATATCAGAATTACCAATTCAATGTGATTATTGTTCGAACATATTTTTACGTTCAGAAATAAAAATACATCAATCAGAACATTGTCCTGATCGGTAATGGCTTTTTCTATTTCAATTGTTCAATATACAAGTATATCATTTAGACCAACAATTTGTGATTATTCATTACTTGGATGTAATTGGAATGGATCATATCATAATTTACCATCACATTTAGCTATATGTCAATATCCAACTAAAATTGGTTTAGAATTAATCGATACGATTCGAGCACAAAAAAAAACATATGATGAAGAAAAAAAATGTCTTGAAACAGTAGTTGATCTACTTTCACTTAATCAAATTGGTGTCAGTGGTAAGTTATTATTATGAAAGAGAATTCTTGTTGAATTTTATATTGAAATGGAAGAATGAAATTTCAACAGAATTTCATTAGAAAAAAAAGTAATCTCTTCAATTTAATCAATTTCATTTATTTTATAGATCTTATATTGAAGCCATTACGAACAGATGATTTTGTTGCCAAACTTTATTTTGAAACATCACGTTTTACAGCCTTACAGTATCAATGGCAAGTACGCGCTCGTATTAATGATAATATTCCTCATCCACATACAACAGTTACACGATCATTAAGTTATCAATTAATTCTTAAATCAAAAGTTACTCAAACAATCGATTTAAAATTTTTCATTCTTAAAGGACCACATGGTGATCCATCAACATCACAAATTCAACCAATTATTTATCATTTTGAATTTAATCAAAACAATACTGAAACTGAATATCTAAAATTACCTATAAGTTCTCAAGAATGTAATCGAATTTTATCATCATCATCAATTAGTTTTCGGTTACTTATGGTGCAATTAGATCGACCTTAAAATGAAAAACAATGCAATAGTTTATTTTTTCTTTAGAAACATGTATAATTGACGAAGGTTTTGATTTACCTTTATCGAAACGCATATATATATTTCTGCATAGAACCTGATATTTGTTTTCTATTTCTTTGTTTTATGTATTCTGTTCAATTTAGTATCCATATATATAGTTTTTCCTCTCATATACATTTATGTCATTTATTTAAGAAACATATGAAAAAAGACATTTCTTAGTCATGAAAATAGAATCTATTATTTTCAAACTAATATTATTTATAATACCATGTGACGTTTAGAATCAATAAAAGATAAATTTATATCTTATACTTTTTCAAGAAATTGTACGTTTGTTTTTCTCTGTATTGGTTCTTGTGTGTTAATATCTTTGACTTGTACTAAATAATATGATTAATTCTGAATATAGAATGATAACATAAATGTAGATGAGGTAAACATATTGATATCTTCTAAAGATTCAATACGAGCGATGATATTATTGTTAATCTGATATCAATTATTAAAATCAGAGAAGGTTCATCAGTACAAGTAAAAATGGAGAAAGAAAAACTCTCCCATTGTTTACCTAGCAGAATATAGACAAATGAATCAGAATGAAAGAATACTCATTATAAATTGGATATATGTTTCAAAATTATAACAATCGATAAAATACACAATATTCTATTTTTGTTAAGCATTTTTCTCTGTTTATTGAGTTCTTTATAATGAGAAAAAAACTTGAACACGGTAAATAACAGTTAAGTATTTATTCTTAAAAAGCATATTTAGTTTGACTTTTGAGATAAGTGCGGAGCGGCAAATGCAAAAAAAGTCAAAAGAACAATAATGAAAACAAAAACAAACGAAAGTAGTTAACTATCAAGACGTCCCAGTAAAAGGGGAAAGATCCAGATATAAATGAACATTTAAATACTTATGATGATATTTTTGTTGTAATTGAAGTATTCTTTCGCGATATTTTCAAGTTATGTTTGTATTAAAAAGCATTTCTAAAAGATCAGACTATTCTAAGTCTATAGAGTATCATGTACAAACATATGGCATATTATGAAAAATATATTAGTTATTCCAATGGTAGTAAAGAAAAGAATAGATTGTAAAGTAATAGCATTCTCAAGTGTATTATTCTTTGAAGTGTTGTAACTTAGAGAAGTAATCATCTTTTGATTGATCGTATTTCTGTAACATGTAACAGTTTTCAAGTACTATGCTCTTTTGTCATCAATCATTGATGATCCTCTTTATGACATAGGTGTTTCTTTTTTTACCTTATTTGTACATATTAATATGAATGTTGTTGCATATTCTTAAGTAATTGATATTGACTAATAAGTTTCTTCTGTTTCACTTTTTAGAATCTATTTATTGAAATACTGTGTATTTAAAAAGAAAGCCATAAAATTTGAAATGGATTTTGTTTTTTTTTGGGAATTTATGAAGAGTCTATTTTGTTTGGTTGCAAAATATACTTAGAATGAAGAATTCGAAAGTCAAATTCAATCAGAAAAACTATCGGATTTGATAAGATTTCAAACAATTAGACGATTTTAATTTTATTCATTTTTGATTGTTATAAAGCGCCGATATTTAGTAAAAGAGATTCTAACAACGTACGAAAGGAACCAATTGGAACGTTTAGATTTAAACAGTATTGATAAAGATAAGTTTAACCTATATACATATTTTATTTCTTCTTTAAATGGACTTAGCCACCAAGTTATTACCAATTAATAGATAAAGTAATGTGCTTAAACAAAGACACTAAAAACAAAGTTATTCAATCTCGACGCTCAGGGGCAGAGGAAGTTGGTCAAAATCAGAATCTATTTGTACAAGGGTTTTGAGTAAAAAAATACGAAGTTTTTAAAGAATGTGTTTTATAAGTTTTTTGAAGACAAATGTTGTCTAGGACCAAATATTGGCCTCGAATATTACACTCTTTCTTGCTTCTCATCCATTCATTATTGTTATTATTATCCTCTTGTCGTCATCAGTCATCATATTTTTTTTATAACAAATAGAAGAAAAAACATGAATGTTATAAAATGAAGTATTACCAATCGGCTTATAATGAAGAGAAACTGCAATGATTATCAGCAAGAATCACTTTCATATGAAGACAGTGATAAAAGACAGGAAAAAATATTCTAACCTCCTGTAAATGATGCCTTGTAAGAAATAACATATAAAATAATATGGATTGGAATTTTTCTACCAATAGTAAAACAAAAAAAAGACTAAAATAGTGTTGAAAATGATTCATCTTATTTACAATTTTTTCTCTTTTTTTCTTCTTTTATCCTGTGCAATCAAACACCACCAACAGTAACAATAACAATAACAAGACACTCATGCGAATAGCTTTATACTGTCATTTTTCCATTTCTGGCATTACTCACATCTCCCGGTCTGTTGATGATCCATATCAATCTCTTTTCTTTTTTTTTTATTTATCAAGAGCATAATAGAGTAAAAAAAAAAGTAATGAGAAAAAGACAGAAAGAAGAATAAATTGATTGAACGGAGATCCAATACTCTCTCTTCTTATTCAATTGGATTTATTAAGATCAAACATCAAACTATTATAATATTGACAAAGAAAGTTGAAGACAATTTATCTAAATACGGTTTCTACATTAATTAAGACAGATTCAAATATTTTCTCATGGTATGTATTTATAATATTACAATTCGATGAGAACAACGGCCAGTTGTAAATGAGACTATCGAATGACAATAATCGATATAAAAATAAAAAACATGAATCGTGTTGCTACGTTCGCGTTCTTTTTTTTTTCTTTTTTTCTTTTGTGCTACATCGTACTTGTCCTTTCGTTTACCTCTGACACGGCATATTTATGTCAATATTTTTATCGATTTTTTTTTTCTTGCTACTGATTATCGAAATGAGTTATATACTATTCCAACCATTTCTTCAATATAAAAAAATCTTTTATTTGCAAATAGACAAATGTTCTTGTTTTTTTCTATTCTTTTATTTTTTTTTAAAGGTTAATATCAAGACAACGAATTCAATGAATTCAAACAAAATATGACCTCCGATATAGATTTAGTTCGTAAAAAATTAGTTGTTGTTGGTAATGGCAATGTTGGTAAAACATCATTACTTTATGCATTTAAAGATAATCGATTTTGTCAAGATTATGTACCAACATTATTTGAAGGAAGTACACATGTTATTGATGTTGATAACAAACGTATTGAATTATTATTAATTGATACTGCTGGACAAGAAGAATACGCAAAGTACTACTTTTATTCCTTTTTTTATTTTGTTTCATTTTATATCATTTTACTTTAGGCTTCGTGTTCTTGGTTATCCAAATACTCAAGTCATATTGATTTGTTTTGCTTTTGATGCGCCAGAAAGTCTTATATGTGTATCAGAAAAATGGGCACCTGAAGTAAAACATTATTGCCATAATGTTCCAATACTTTTAATTGCAAACAAACGTGATTTACGTGATGATCCATCTGTACATGAACGTATTAAAAGTCAAAATCAAAACCTAATTACAACTGAAGATGCACTTTTATGTGCAAAAAGAATTGGTGCAAAAAATTATCTTGAATGTTCAGCTAAGACACGTGAAGGTGTAAGAGAAGTATTTGAATATGCAGCTAAAGTTGCATTAGATAAAGATTCACATGATAGATGTTTTTGCCGTTGTATTTTATTATAATTATTTTCTGTATGAGTGAACAAAGCTCAAATTGGTCCATTGTATTTCTTTTTCTGTAAATTTCTTTTGAGAATAATCTAATGGTTCTGTGTATTTTTATAGGTTAAAAAAGAATGCATGTGGGCAAATATGCCTTAAAAATTAAATGATACGAAATTGAAAATTTCGTGTGAAATACTGATTTAAATGTCATGTGAATATGACATTGATTCGTTAAGAATTTTGTCTTGATATTAGTTTAATTTGGCCTTCAAAAAAACCAACGAAAATACAGAAAGTTGTTTTTTTCTTATTTATTTGACTGATTTGATTATCAAACTTTTGTATAATAATTTGAATTATTCATATGATTCGTCATCGAGTATTTACAAATGCATTATGCAATGGCCGTCAAAATGATCCAACCAGGTGTAAAGTCATTTGTTTGTCCTTGTAGTAGGTACTATAAAGAACCTCAATAGTGACTTGAGTAGAGAACATTTTTTCTAATAAAATGACGAGAAAATTAAATTATTCTGTATATTCTCAAAAGCCAGAATTTCTAGAAAACTCGAAACATAGATTTCTAGCACTCAGAGTTCGATAATAAAAATTTGTTTTGATAATAGAAAACCATAGGGTAGGATGTTTTCAACAAAATGGCACCTTTTCAAGCTCTCCATGACATTAGTTGGCTGACCTACATGAAATTTATGGAAGGCCTGCTGTTTCTAATGAGGAAAATCCAAAAAACTGTCTTTTGAAACTTCTGAAAATCTCTTGTAGTTCAGCCAAATAATTTTATGGGAAGCCGAAAAGATCTTATTATTCTGAAAATGCCCTGCTCTTTCGTTCTCTCTTTTGAAAACAAACTTTTATTTTTGGGCTTCGGATGCTGAAAGCCTGCAATTCTGATTTTCTAGAAATTCTGCACTTTGGGAGTATATCTAGAGGTTTAATTTCTTCGTTAATTTTTTTGAAAACAATCTTCTCTATCCGAATCACTTTGTCGATTCTTTGTAGCAAATACTGTAAAAACGAAAATTTCAAATTTACACTCAATTGGATCAATTTGTTGGCTACTGCATGTACCTCAATATCATTCTGAAATACTTCTTAGAATGAGTACGCAGAACTCTTTCATAATTAATAGTTATTGACTCTAAAAAATGAGTCAGCTATGTTATAAATGTCGTATAGTACTGTATAAAATTGCATGTGTTTTTTATCGAGGCCATTCAGATTGAAAGCAATCAAATGTCATTAGTAAATACATAAACAAATATTGAAAGAATACTCACTATGAATAAAGTACACTTCTTTTACATAAATGACGACTCGTCTAGAAATGATATACTCAAAGGACTTCTGATATACATATTTTTAGTGCATATAAGATTCTTTTTTTATGAAAATACTTGTCTTGTTGAATAGTCAACCAAATGATATTTTTTTCTTTTGAATATTTAAAATCTGTTTCTTTCGAATCGTCATGTTGAAATGTCAAATAATAATACAAAAAACTGCATGTATTATGTGAATATAGTATATGATTGAATGGAATAGATAAAACTAATCTTAATTGTTTACGTGATCCTAACATTTATTCTTATTTTACGGACATTGAAATTCGTTTACTTTATATTGCATGTATTGTATTTTAACATGATTGCCTCGTTGATAAAATTATATTTGAAGATAAACATGAACACTTATGTAATATAATAATCGAATAGAATTTATGAAATATCTTTAATTTGCCTTGTAGTATTTTGTTGTTAATTCTACATATATTTCTTTTATTGGTTGGAATGAACATGTTAGAATAACAATAACTTATGAATTATTCTATTCGTCCGATTATTCAATTGACTTTAGTATATCAATGGAAACGATAAAAACAAATTGCGATTAATTTACTTAATATATGTATTATTTCTTTAAAAATGTGTTTTTGTTTTATAACAAGAAATGGATTTTTGACTACAAATGCTATTCAAACATTGAATGACTCATTTTTTCATCGACAAGCTTTTCAATAAATACTTTAAGAAATGAACGAGCCGTTTCTCGAGATGACAGTTCCCAATCAGCAGTTTGCAATTCAAACGATGCTGTTATACGTTCATTGATTCGATCACAGATTTGTTGTTTCACTTCGTTATACGTCGCTTTTTTATGATTCGTCCCATTAAGCATCGTTTTATTTTTATCTGGATAATCCGAGTTATGAAGAATATGACATGGCTCAGATGTTGAACGATACATCTCATCAATAATGAATTACGTTTAGCCTGTTAAAACTTTTAAGATCAACAAAGATTTATATAGTTAAATGAGCTTACATAGAAATCTACAGGCACGGAAGCCATACATTCAGCAATAACTGTAATAATTTCAGCTTCAAAATCATCATCGAGAATTACTTGTGGATCATATGTATTTGTATTAGTTGTAGAAAAATTATTTGATTGACTTTGAGTTGATTGCTCTACTGGTGAGATTTTGCTTTGGTTTCTGAGATAGATCATCTGCTGTTCATTATCTTTATTACCAGAGCATGTACTACCCATGTTAATATGCTGTTGTAATTAGCTTTTAATCTGCAATATTTTACACTCTTTTATCACATAGAATATTACTATGAGTTGTGATATCCATGAAACTTTTCATGTTTTCTGTCAGTCTTGCAAGCTATAATGTTTATCATAAAGTAAATATACTTCACAGCGAATTTAAGCATTCTTCTTTTGAATAGTAAGATAACGTTTTCTATTTTATCAACATGAAAATATCGACAATTTACATCTGAAGGGAGCCATTTTCAGCTTTTCTGTTGAGTGGTGGCTGTTGCCATCTAGTTGGTTGTCATATCAGTTTTATTTCTATTCGTCATACTTTTATATGAAGAATGACGAACGAAGACTGATATTGTCGTAATACATACATATTTCGACATTTGTGTGTCTGTGTTTTTCGATAAGCAATGCCGGAAGATCTTTCATTGAATGATGTAGTAATGCCCAAATGTTATACACGTATATCAGTCGTTTTTGATTATAAAATTGATGATTTAGAAGAACCCTTAATTGAGTTTCTGAAAAAATTTTGTCCAACTGCATTTTGGAAAATTGTTTATGATGATAATAAACCAAATTATGGTCAATTAGTAGAATCAACATCAAATTTTAATAAAATATTTAGTCGAACTGAACTGTATGATACTCCTATATCTAATTATATTAATTGTAGTTTTCAAGAACTTAATGTATTTCCTTATTCAGCCATTCCAACCGATGATTCACCTTTATTTTTTCTTCATCAAATAAATGTTTGTGATGGAACATTATTAGCATTTGGAATGCATCATCAGGTTTCTGATGGACGTGGATTTTTTACATTGATTGATCGGTTTTCTAATTGGATACGTCATAAAGACGATTCGAAAGTAACTCCATTTATTTTTGATCGCTCTTTATTAAAACCAGCGACAAATATTCTTTATGAACACAATGAATTTACTCTCGAAAAACCAAATTATTCTTTTTCAGAACTACCAATTATGGATGCAATTGTTAAAAAATTCAGTAAAAAAGAATTATTTGATAAATTAAAAATAACAGCGACACATGTTTCATTTAATGATGTTCTTGTTGTTTGGTTAACTCAAGCAATAAGTCAAATACGTCAAATACCATCAAATGAAACAATTAATGTTGGTATGGCAAATGATGGTCGAAATGAACTAGGAGTTGGTTTAGATTACTTTGGTAATTGTAATTTTTACTTTTCACTTCAATTTAAAATGATTGATTTGTTAAATAAAACTGTTAATGAATTAGCTGAGCAAATCAATGTTGAAAAAAAAGAACGAATGACAAAAGATTATATGACATCAGCATTAGCTTGGATTAAACAAGCTTCAAAACCTATTTATCCAGGTTTCAAGGCATTTTTAGGAAAAGATTTAGCTTTTACAAATTGGTCGCGCTTTCCACTATATCAACTTGATTTTGGTCAAGGTACACCTCGACGAGTTGCGTTACCACCTAGTCGATGGGATGGTTTGATTTTGATTTTACCAACTGAAACAAATGCAGTCGAATTATATATTGGTTTAAAGCAAGATCATGCTGATGAACTTCTTAAACGAATTGAATCGTTGTAGTTTTTGAAAATGCACTCAGTAGGGCATTCATAGGTCGCTTGTCTATTGATTTCTTATAATTGAATCTATTTTTTTTTATATTGATTGATTGATTGATTGCTAAAAATCAAATAAATTGTAGTTCGGTGCTTTAGAAAACATAACAAAATTACACTAATTTCTCCGAAATGTTTCTCACCTCCATAAATAATAGTACTTAATGTCCTGATGTAGAAAGTTATTATCAAAAATTTTTTAAAATGGTGGCTTGATAGCCTACAACGTCAGATCCCAGATGGGCATGTGTTACAATCGTGCTTAAACGTTCTATCCAGTTATTGAATTTTCAAAGGCATCAAGACAAAGTCAATAGCTAAATATGAGGATTTTGAGAGCCGATTTTGGTTTTTATCTAAACTCCTTACTGAGAAAACTAAGAATTCTGGTACGAAGGTAACTCTATATTTAGGATCTCCCTGATATAGACTATAACAAATAATTATTTACTTTCATGGCCAATGAGTTTATACACTTTGAGTAATAACTAGTTGATTGTCCGCTGAAAAAAAAATCATCGATGATAAAGTGCTGGCTAATGCCAAAATACTATTTGTTCATAGGTGTGTGTGAATAGACCATGAATATTTCTTGTTATCCTCACCGGAGTGCTTTCTCTTCTTAGTAAAGAGTTCAGAACAGAGCTGGAACCGGTCCGGCCGGACCGGACCGGACCGGTACCGAACCGGTTGAAAAAGCCAACCGGGCCGGATGAAACCGGAATTTCACCGGTATGAGTTTCGAAGAAAAATTTGTTGCTTAACGATATTTTTGAAAATTAATGCTAAAAAGTTGTCTATATTTGTGCTTGAGAACGTGCAAAAAGGCTCAAAACATCTCATTTTAATTAAAGCAGGAGATTTACGAGAAAGAAAAACTATTTCTGATTCTTGCTTTTGGTTAACGTTTTCGCTATCAAGTCNGCACGGCAGTCCCTCTTCAGCTTGCCGGAAATTCACCGGTTCAAGAACAACTTATAAACGGCCGTTTTCCGGCCGGACCGGACCGGACCGTTTTCAAAATTTCTTACCGGTTCCAGCTCTGGTTCAGAAGCTAGAGTAAAAATCAAAATTCTCGTACTAAGCAACCCGACTTTAGCGTTTATGTCTTTAAAAATTGAATAGTTGGATATAACGTTCAAAGACGATTCTAACGTATAGAATATTGATAATAAAATTATATTTCTCTTGGTGGAATTCAGGCTCAGGAAACCTTTGGAGAATCGAGCTTTCTGGACGCCTTTTCAATCCAACCAAACGTGACAGAAAAATTTTTTCGCTTAATAAAATGTTTATCTTACTATTTAATTACTATCCTTTGTGATAGTAACAAACTGTCATAATATAGAATCAAAAAATTCTAGAAATCAAATGTTGAAAGGAAAACCTTTTGGAATCTGGAGTTAAAACCTATCAAAATATTAGGTTCTACTATCTCTGAAACCTTGAAACACTTCAAATGAAGTCAATATAAACTCTGTTACGCTTTCAAAAGAATTACCCGCTACAAATTGAAATTTTACCGACTTTAAAAAAGATAAAAATAGTTTTGATAAAGTAATGCTCGTTTCATTGTTATTTAATAATCAACTGAACCTTCAATCAATATAAATCAATGTATAAAGTTTTTGTACTTTCAATAACATTTGTCGTAACAATTTTCGCGAGCCGATAAAAGTCATATTTAGAGTAATTTGATCGCACAATCCAAAAAGTTCGATGAATGATGAAGTTCAGATTATCAATAAATTCGGAATAGCATAGCGAATTCTAAAAACAGTCAGCGTTAACATAATTCAATCATCAATATATGCCATATTGGTTAGTTCGAGCTCTTGGTAATTCTAATTGATTGAATTTCATAGATTTTTTTTCTTTTGTTAAAAGCACTGATGTTATTTTACAATAAATATCAACATATAAATATTTTATTTCAAATTCTTCTTATTTCCTTTGTAATTTGTTTTTATTTTATTTATATTTCTACTTATCACTGTCATCATGAATTATTTTCTACAATTTATCGTCAATATTATTCATCATTTCAACCAAATATTCAATTATCATATAACTATGAATCTAGTATATCATACTATAAGCAAATAATCTATTCTTTTATAAAATATTTTCTTGATACATTCCACGAAATTAATTATTTATTTACAATTTTTTAAAAATAAGATAATTATTAAAAATTCGATAACACGTATTGTAAGAATCAAAAAATTGTTCATGTTGTATTTTTAGTTTTTATCTTAATGTACTCTATCCTTTTTCACCATTAAATTGTAGGTATAGATTCAAGAAAGTTTAAAAAGGCATTAATTTTAAAAGTGCTTCACAAGAAGAAAACACTATAGCAACATAAATTCTATTTGTTTATGACTATGATTAAAATAATTTTATGTATATTCGTATTGAGTATTCATTATGTTGAATTTTTATGGAAATATTTTGAAGAACCTATTCTATTTTTAACAATTCGAAAATGTTATAATGAAGTATCATTACCATCTAATAACAATATTCGATTGTTTTTATTCGAACAATTTGAGAGAATTTTAGTTTTACTCTTTAATTCTTCATTAATGACAAAACAACAACAACAATGCCAACTATACAAAATCAATCTTCATCTTCCTATTATCTTTTTTATATTAAAATGCTTCTTTATTTCCTATTATTTTATTCTTCTCTTGAAAATTCTTATTTGGTTTTATGAAAAGCAATGCTATTTTATACTTCAACAACAAATGAAACCATTTGTACACATTCGATCCGTTGCTTTAATTAGTAATAACAAATAATCAAATGCTTTAATTATGATCTGTTACAAAATAAATACAAACATAAAGTACAACAAATATCCTTGAGTTGAAGAAAATGCAGCCGTGAATGATATATAAGGGCGAAAACCGGCCTCATTACATTGCCGTTTTCTGTAAGTTAGTAGAAGGATGAAAAAATTAGACGAAATAATGACCGTTGAGCTACCAAAAAAACCGACAAAGGCCGATCATTACAACTGTCAGAAGTACCGCCTTAAGTGAGCCGAAACGAGTATAAAATGGCGTATTACTGTATTAATTTTCACCGTAATCCATCATCCAATTTTTTCTCTAGCACGCAGTAATCATTTTTCCTACTATCTTCACCGTTTTACGGGTTTATAGAAAACGGCAAAATACTATGAAAGTTAATGCATTAATACGCCACTTCCGACAATCGGAATGATCATCCTAGAATATGCACCCTGAAGTTAAGTATAGCATTTTCATTTTTTTAAAGTCTTTGTTAATGATAATACCATTGTACTTTTGAGAAAACGAATATTAAGCTATCCTTTCGTTCGAGAAAGATTTTGTTGAGCACATTAAATACGAATGGAAACTGAAAGCTTCAGTACAATGATAACTCAACATCAACAACAAAAAAAAGAAGCGTAAAATATTGAGTCTATTTAATTAGACCAGTTATATCTGTAGCAATATAACCCTATAGAAAATTCGATCAATAGGAATGTCATCAATAGTTTTAACCCAATTCAATTATTTGTTATCAATGCACACAATAAAACTAATCAATATTCTATGAAAATAAACACTATCGTAGAAGGCTATCATCGTTGAATTAAGTCGACGTTTCAAAGCATATATACAACATCCTATGTTTTTACTGAAACTAATCGATAAAGAAAGTATGATTCATGTTAACATATTACAAATCAATAGTGAACAAAGCCACCATAAAAAATAACAAACATCAATGTTTCGAATAACTTTTTTTTGAATTTTAACTGTATGCATCATTCTGCTTCACATCAACTAAATCACTTACAATATGTCATTCTAGTTTCTTCTGTTCCATTATTTTCATATATTCAAAAAATACCATCTATAATGTTTTCTTTCTTGATACTGAACATCCCACCAACTTATTGCCAATGTTCGTAATTATCAGCACAAGCCATTCATTATTACATATTTCAGTTAGTCTCTGTGATAAACAAAATCGTTTTTTTTTTCTTTTTTAGAGCAAAGAAAAAAAGTGCTATGTTTATTGAATGATCTCAAAACGTCTTTCTTTACAATCATAAATACACTTTACATAAATAGTTAAGATACTTTCTCCTTTTCAAATGATGTTTTAAACAAGCTTACACACAAATACAAAGAAAAAAAGAATAGTGTACAAAGAGAAATTTCTTGATTTAACGAATATAATGTTTTAATTTTTTTATTTAACGCAATTTAACCAAATGTATTTTCACCTCCATAAGCAATGTATAAAAAGCTATCTTCATCTTTACTTTCAGCATAAATTTGACTCATTGTATAACTAAAATAAAAAAAAACAATTAATCTCAAAAATAATAATATAAAAAAAAAACCTTATTACCTTGATGGAGGAATTTTTTGATTGACAAAAAGAAAGATTGCTTTTTCTGGTGCCAATTGAATTCGTTTACGAATGATCCACATAAATTGCGCAATTGTTATATCATTTGGCACCAAGAATTTACGTTTGTCAATGTCAGGTATCTGCGACTTTGGCACACGTTCAACGACAACCTAAAGACAAAATTATAAAGAAAATAATTTAAAAATTCAACATACCGGAATACGTTCGGGATATTTAACCCGAATTTTTTCTGCTTCCTGTTTACGTTGTTCTATAAAATAGAAAAATATAATACATCAATTAAATTGACAAAAAAAAAAATATATATATATATATATAATTTACCAATTGGAGTTTCTTCCTTAAATCGAAATTTCATTGCTTAATATTAAATATCCAACAAATATTAACAACAGTTTTAATATAGACAAAAGTATGTAATCTTAAAAAAATAAATGATGAATCATAATGATCATATGACTTGCAAAAAATTTATGCATTATACTTTCTTCTATTTACTTGTCTGCTTACTTTGACGTTGCGAAATATTTTTACTTGTGCTCACCTATGTATCAACTTCCTCTCAAACGAACGAACGAACGAATAAGGAATAAATGTGCTGTCGGATTAAAACATGACGATAGAGTGCGGGCGCTATATAAAAGGGAGGACATGTATACAAAAATAAAACAACAGTGCTAGGTCATATGATGAGCGATCGACCGATGGCTGTGTGAACAAGTATTCATCGATAGAAAAATAAAATAAAAGAACGAATCAAAATACCAGCCGGCCGATAATGATCTTTCGAACAACAGATCATGATTCATTGAAAACGAGTCAAAATAATAACTTTATAATAATTACAATTACTGTATATTTGAAATAAAAACAAAAACTGAAAAGATATTGAAAGTGTAAAGAAAAATATAAACTGCGAAGATTTTATAACTCATCGATAAAAGTAAATATTCTAGCTTGACCTCTCTTGATAGGCATGCAATAGATGTCATTCTAATTCAGCAGACATAATCTATTAAACATACCCGAATTCTCTGTAGACTTTGTTAATTTGAAAATAATAAATCGAATTAATTGTTTTTGATAATAAAATTTTGTTACTATTCAATTATCGAATGACTATAAGAATATTCAAAATTTATATCGGTTGTTGGTCCTTTTTAGAGAGAGAATTTATCGAATTTAAGTACAAGTATAATTTCGTTCGAAAACTATCATGAAGTACGACTCAACTGATTGTTCAGAAAGTTTCATTACCAAGAAATAACTAATACCATACGTTATTCTTTCGAGCAACACTATCAATAGCCATAAATATCTAAAGTATACTGTTGATTAAGTATAACGCTCATGGACTGAACAGCTGAAGCATTGAGTTTGATAATTAGACTTTTTTTTAGGCTGAAATAACTAAAGATCTGACTTTATTTCAATGAACTAAAATGAAGTGTTTAACAACTTCAGTTCAGATGAAAAATGCTTATCAGCAGTTGTACATACACATTAAACAAAATTGAATGATCTGAATCAATTAAATAAATTAGGTGAATGGATAGATAGTTATTGATGATGATATGACCGAGTGAAGAACTTTGTGTAGTGTAATAAATTATTGCATTCAAAATTCTTATTCAAAATTTGCTAAATGGTTACTTTTATAATCATTGATTATAAACATATTTAACTTTGATATAAATTTTATTTTCTCTTTGATTCTGAATATTTTTATATCAATGAATCCATCATTTTTTGACAAATACGCGGATATCTCGAGAGGGAATAGTAATCATCTTATACTAAACTTCGAAATTTTGTTTTCTTTCTATTCGACACTACAAAGTTTCTCTTGTTTGTTTTCAATTATTAGGACGCTCTGCCCTTTCATAATAGTTGATTCTTCTTCAACTCTTTTTCTCCTTGACACACTTGCAAAATAACATAAGACGCTAGTTTCCAATACTTTAGAGAAAAAAATCTTTTATCAAGCTTTTTGCAAGACACCGTGACATCATATATTTCTCTTTCAATCAAAATCTCCTATTATTTTGTTTCGTTTGTATTACTGTTAATTTTTTTTATGCATGCTGATGAACTTATAACACAGACATATCGACAATTATTCATAATAAATCCGAACATGTAATCACATCTGATGAATAATTGTTGAATTACTGCTTGCAGGAATATGTGATAATCCACACTAGAACCGTACTTTCCTTGATTTCTATTCTATGAGAATCAAGCAAAGTCAATTAAACGAATTGACAATTGGTCATAAATAAAATTTATTACATATCTAAACTTGAATAGTAGAATACATTTATTAATCAAGAAGATCGTATCCACTTGGCAATAATAGAGGTTAAAGAATAATGAAGTTGAGTATACTTAGAAATATCTCGTTCTAGTCTTTCTAACTGTGTAAGATTTATTTAATGCAGAGAAGTGGTAGTTACTTTAAGCATGTACTATAATGTAAATGGTTTTTTTTACTTTGATTGGTGTTTTAATCAGCATTAATCTTTAATATTTGATAGCGAATTTGTTTTTCTGTTTTGAAAACTTTCGATAGGAATTCAGAGGGATCGATATTAACATTAAATACATATTTGAGTTTTCTGTACCACGAATGAGGTTGACTTCTTGATTTATTTCGATCGTAGTAATAGTTTAGAAAAAAAAAATGAAAAAGTTACTTTACCGGTTTCATAAGTATGCGCACGTAGTTAATTAATACGATTAACTGTCTATTTATTATATGGATCATATTCTTTCTAGAAGGTTTAAATTTTCGAAATATGTTCTTCTCTTTTCTACTAGACTCACATAGATACTTTTCAATGGAAAGAATTTTGATTATAAAAAGAGTAGGACACAAGATTATTGCAGTTTTAGAATTGAACAACACTGAAAGAACAAGTGCACTGTTCATTTTATTAAAAAGTGGAAGAGAAGTTTGAGAAAGAAACAATATTTCTTTCATCGGTGACATTTTCTCTCCAAGAAAGTAGAATACTAGAACTAAGTATAATTCTTATTTTCTTTACGCCTATAAATTTCAAGAATATAAATATAAAAATAAAAACTAAGCATGAAGTATAATTTTCAAAATAAAATTATTACAAGCATGGTGCTATGCAATTAGAACGAAGAATTTAAAGGATTTAAAAACTGTTATTTTGTGTATCTTAATTGCAAAACCATACGAAATATTCGATTTCGAGTATATTATCTTTGAAGTGCATATCTTAACAAATAAAAAATTTTGTCAAGCGAAAATCGAACCATAAAATGGAGAATAACTTCATTACAGCAATAACTTATCAACTAACTCGTTGGATGTTTTACTTGGGGTATCTATACAAAAGAAACTGTATTTTGGAACAACACTTTCTCTTTACAAATGAACAATTACTAATTCGAATATAGCTGATAATAGAACTTTTCTCATTAAACACATGCTCTTACCCAAGACATGATGATCTGCATTTTAATGAAGTATATACTCACTCCTGTTACTGATTTAAAAAAAAACTTCTACTTCAAATATATACATTTTTTTTGTTCCTTCCGTTGACAAAAAATAATTGAGTTAATTGTATTCAAATATTTTGTATATAAAAATCAATATAGTAAACAATATTATTAGGTTGAGGAATTTGAATTACAATATGTTTCCGACATAAGAGGTTTATACATAACATCAGTGCGAACTGTGTATTTCCGACCTTTCATCAATGGTGAACCTTCATGAAGTAAATCATGTTGAAATACAAGTACCATTCCTGTACGTGGTATGCATGAAACATTTTTAGTTGCATCCAAAACATGAACAAAAGTTGTTTCTCCACCTTGAAAACCTTCATTTAAGTAAAGTTGTATTGTCTAGAACATTAAACGTAAAATAGTTGAAAATGAAAGAACGGGAACGCATAAGATCTCAGTTTAGCTCACTTATTTTTTTTCTCAGCAATAAGCAGAAAAATTACTAGGCTTTGTCGAGCTTGAACTGACGAATCTAATCTTATATAAATGTTGTCACGAAGTCTTAAATTATGAGTACTTGTGCCACTTACATACTTGATCGTCATCATAAGATTTCTTCATGTTATGAGCTAAGAAGACAGATACTTCTTTTGAGATGAAGTTACAAGTCAATGAGATCACTCATAGTGTGATCAATAGAACATGATTGGAGCTGTATTTTGGTACTAAAACATTAAATAAATGATCTTTCGTTGAGCCGAGAATGAGCCGGCTAAAACGTTATATATCACAAAATAAAAATGAACATGTCGTCAAAATCTCAGTACTATTGAAGTAAATGACAAGTTACAAGAACATGTGTAATTTCTTCAAAAAGAAATATGGGTCACATGTTTACAATTGAGACCCATTTTGTTCGGAGAGATAAAGATTACCGTTTTTAAAATTGATTTTTGTCAGATTCGTTATTTTTCTAGTCAAAAAGAATATAGTATTTAGAATCAACATCAACCATCGAGTTAACCTATATGTGTTCCAAATACTTGAAACAATTTTTATTTTCGTCGAAAAATCTACCTTCCAATCCTCTTACAGTTCAGCTAAAAAATGAAGCCAATCAAAATCTCAGCGGGATTGTGGACAATAAGTCCTGATCTTGTAAAATGATAATATAGCTCAAAAAAAGCAGATGACTACGCATTAAAAGAGACTTTATAATTGACTTCATTTTTTGATTGAACCCTGACGGGAACGAGAGATTAAATTTTTCGATGATAATAGAAATTATTCGAGTCATTTGAAATACATATTGGTCAACTCAGTTGTTGATGCTGATTCTAAATATTGTATTCTTTTTGATTAGAAAAGTAACGAATTTGACGAAAGTCGGCAAATATCAATCAGAAAAAGTAGCAACTTTTACCTAAATAAAGAAAAGGGTCTTCATACCGAACATATGACCCATGTTTTTTCCTGAACAAATTATACATGTTCTTATAGTTGGTCAAATGTTCTACTAGCACTAAAATTTTGGTGACATGTTAATTTTTATTCTCTGAAGTATAATATTCTTGCCTGTCCACGACACGAAGTAATCTTATGATAATGATCAAGCTTGTAAGTGACATCAGTACTCGTAATTTAAGACTTTGCGGTAACATTTATACACGATTAGATTCTTCAGCTCAAGTGCTACAGAAACCTGAAAACTTTTATGTTTGTTGCTGAGAAAAAAAAATGAACGGATTAAAATAGGTCTTTATGCGCTCCCGTTCTTGAAAAACTTACAATATAACTTCGTTCTAATGATCCATCATCACGATAATACGTACCATCTATAAAGGAAAACATTTAAAAAACGATAAAACTAAAGTTTTTCTTACCGAGATGTTTTTCAAATTTCTGTCCTAGATCATAACGAAGAAAACGAAGACGTTCATTGAGTCCAACTAATTGATGATTTTTGAATACATTCGGTAAATATGTTTTAATTCGTTCGAATATTGTTTGTGCCATAGCAACATCGTCAATCATACAACGATCATTGTTTCTAATATTACTCATTAAAACTTGTTGTACACCAAGATTTATTAAAGCTGGACTATAACCACGTTCTTCTGTCATATTAATCCATTGTTTACATTCTTCAGGTGTAAATACATTTAATAAAAAAAACGCTAGTTTACCATTATCTTTACTATTCGGTAACTGTATATCATGTTTCTCGATATTTAAGATAGTTGTCATCGCTATACAAATGAAAAAATGAATCTGATTTTTGTCTCTTTTATAGAGTAGAAAAATATTTCTTCATATAATGACACATGATTGTGCAATAAAATAAATATTAATATAGAATGGGCAAAAATTGGCTTTTTTTTTATTTCTCTACTGTTAACAAAGCAAAACGAACATTCTATAAACGTGTTTTATACAATGGATCAGTTATTTTTTTGTTCCATACAGTTAATGGTTTTGTATAATCGACAATATCCGTAACAAAATATCCATATTTATCACAATGGCATTCATGTTTTTCATTAACTTTATCATCATTTGAAATAATTCGTCGTAATATATCACCTTCACGTCTAAGTGCAGCCATCATTTCATAAATTTTTGTGGTACCTGATAAAAAATTGATGAAAATATAGCTAAATAAAACAACAGATTAATTTATGAATGAAAAATATGAAATCATACATACTGTCCTTCACGATAAATTTGTGCATCATTACCAATAAGACGAATCGGAAGACGACGTAAACCAAGATTTTCAAACGATTTTATAACACCATTATGATCTAAAATGCATGTTGCTGCTGCTTTTATGCCCATCATAAGCTCAGGCTAAAATAAACATATATGGGTATAGAAAATAAATAATTACAAAATGAATATTTACTTTGGGCAAATTTTTGAAAATGCATAATAATTGATAATTAGGCATGATAAATGAAAGTAAAAGAGAAATATAGCTCGAAAGAAGATCTAAAGAAAAATGTGGATTAATAATAAACTATGAACAAGATTTCTATTAGTTCAGTTGATACCATATCAACAAGTATTCTGTTTATTAGTGACCTCTATGTGATATTTTTTTGCTTATGTGAGATTTGTTTCGTTGATATAACTGTTCGAAGCAGCGGCTTTTATAGAAAACTTATTTATAAAATTCATAATTTTCTATTTGATAGTCATCATTAATAATGCATTCAATTTTTTTCCGATTAATCAATCAAATTAAATCTGAGTTAACAATGCACTCATTCATGACTTTCTATTAAAGATTAAATTCAGGATTGTCAGATCTTACGAATTTTCAGGGGTACCTCGCGTTCGCCAGGATTAAAGAAGTCGACGAATTAGGAGATCGATCGAAAGATTTTCATTAAAGTTGACTGGATTATAGGAGATCAAGAGTTGTTTTGAGGAATGGGAGAGCAAAAAACACAGTAGAACACTGAAACGTTCCTGGAGAAAGACGAAACTTTTTCAAGATTCGAAATAACCTCTTCGATCTCCTCCTGCTACTTATGGAGTAAAAACATAAAAAACAATCCATGACTTTCGTGAATTTGGTGGGAAAAGCACAAAAGAAATTGCATTTTCGATGATGGAACGGACAAAAAATTGATGTTTTTCAAATTCATTGATGAAAAACGTTATTTTCATTAAGTAATTGCAGTGAATATGATTTTTAATCAATGAATTTGAAATACATCAATGTTTTTGTCCGTTTCATCATATTAATGCCATTTTTTTAAATCTTTTTCCTCTATGGATAGAAATCATCTGAGAATTTTAACATTTTCCTCAAGCGTTTTCTAGCTTCGTCTTGTTCTTCATGTTCGATTTTTCGTTGAGAATTTTTAGAATCATGGTACTGGTGACTATTTGAGTATCACTATGATTGTAGTGGTCAGATGCATATTAAATAGTGTTTAATTTCTAATTATGCAATGATGAATCATTTGAAGAAAAACTTGAATTTACTTCGAAGTCTTGTATGAGTCGCAACAAATCTAACCCAACACTAATATTCATTTTGTATCTTGAGAATCAATCGAAAAGTCTTGGTTGTATTCTATCCAAATTTATTTCTTGTATCCTTCCACTGGACAGAATGAGAAGGTATATGCTCTCGTTACAAGTGAAGGTAGTAGATTCCAACGTTCTATACAAAAGTTGTACACTGACACGGTTTTGAGTCGGAAGGTGATATGAACCTATATGGCATTCTTTTTAGTCAACGTACAATTTATTTCATTTGCTGTAGACTCAGTTTCAAGCCTGTATTTCTCTTCACTAGCCATTTTTGTTTTTCTGCACAAACAACACTGTGTTGCATCATTTTCTAGTTACCTGCCTCTTGATCGTCTATACTTTTCAAAAAGAAACTTGCGACACAACTGCTATATAGATGAAATCGAAACCCAAAAGGTATAGCATCTTGAATGTGTTGTGCATGAAGATAAGTGATAAGTGTGTTAGTCGCAGTTGTTTTTATGTGGAGGTAAGTTTCCTTCAGATATCAATTCGTACTGTTTTATTAGCATTGCCCTACTTGCAGCATCGACTTTCATCATATTACTATCTTACAATAATTAGAAGGCATTAATTTTCGACGAAACCTGAGGAATAGACATCCAAATGATTTCGTGTTTGTTTTTATAGTAGGAAACTGAAAAGTATATGATGTATGTTCATTGCTATCTTGTAGTGTGAAGACTGATTGGATTGGCCATTATTACATTTTTCTTATGCTTTTAATATTTCTTTTAGACTCCGCCTATTTTCTACCACAAGAGCATGCTTTGTTTTACTTTGCATTGACATACAGGATGACCCAGAAGTAACCTAACAGTCTTTGATTGGAAGTAGTTCTTGATAGAAACAAGACAGAGAGCTGCATCTTCTACTGTTTAACAGAGGCTGTCTCACTACGTAAGCGTGATCCAAAAGTCATCAACTAGCCTTTGATACCAAAGAATTCTTGACCTCTTGTTGATTAGTACAATAAACTACAGAGTGAAACTGTCTGTATTGAGTAGTGAAAGGTGAAGTGAGACAGCCTCTTTGAAACGGTGAGAGGCGTAGATCTCTATCTTGTTTCTACCAAAAGTTATTTGCAATAAAAGATTGTCCGATTATTTTTTGGGTCACCCTGTATATAGGGTGTCCAGTAAGTAACTCCACAAAGAAAAAGTTGAATATCTTCATTACAACTCGACCAAACGGGCTCATTTTTTTACCAAGGATAGAGGCATGTTCACATTTCAAATCCATACGGACAAGGTTAGTGGGAACCTTTGCAAAGTATCACTATTGACCTCAACAAGAAAATTTTACTTGTTCAAAGATAGAAAAAGAAAACAATATACTTACCATNATGAATTTCTTGATGGACATTATTAGAACAAGATTTTAAAGGTTAACTTCTGATATGATTTTGACTTGTAATACCACCATTCGATAGCAAAAATTGTTCTCTGCCGATCTAAGCAAGGCCGACCTTGCTACCTTGTTCCGTTCAGGAGATATAAGGGTTTTCCCGAAACCCCTGTTTTTGGCCATCTGTCCTCTGATCGCTGGAAAATATATCTAGGGAGGGGTAATCTGTCATGCTGAGTGCAGTGGTGATATTTGTTTTTCGTTTCAAACCGATCCGACACTTCTATAATGAGTTTTCAGAATATTGACTATCTCGGTCCTATAGTGAGAAAATATCAGATGTCAAAAAACTCGCTATAGAAGTGTCGGATCGCTTTGAAACGAAAAACAAATATCACCACTGCACTCAGCATGACCGATTACCCCTCCCTAGATATATTTTCTAGCGATCAGAGGACAGGTGGCCAAAAACAGGGGTTTCGGGAAAACCCTTATATCTCCTGAATGGAACAAGGTAGCAAGGTCGGCCTTGCGTAGATCGACAGAGAACAATTTTTGCTATCGAATGGTGGTATTACAAGTCAAAATCATATCAGAAGTTAACCTTTAAAATCTTGTTCTAATAATGTCCATCAAGAAATTCATCTGATTGGTCGATATATTGACGAATGAAAATCGCATGTCTCGATGTCCCTCTCTTTCCTCTGTCGAACGGTGAAAACCTCAGGTCTCTATCTTGTTCCTATCGAAAGTTATTACAAAAATACCCACGGCCATCTTATTATTGGACAGACAATAGTTAGATAGGTAGTTTCATCTCTGATCAAATGTCTTTTTTCGTCTCTCTTTTGTGAAACACGATCCAAAACTATTTTCGAAGTAGAGAGGCAGAAATTTGAACTTTCCACAGATCGTTATAGATATAGGCAAGAAATTCAAATCAACTGGATATTATGTATTAAACTCGATTGAGTTCATTGTGTAAATCTGGGCGTCAATGCAGGCATATATATAGGGGAAAGGAAGAGGAGAGAAGTGCAAGAACATCCAAATCCGCACCACATTTATATGCAAAGGTATTTGTTCTTTGAGATCGAATTGAATTTGCGCAGAATAATTTTTTCCGTAATCCTTTCTTTTCTTACCAAAACCTCTTGATGTCCTAATCCTGATATATTCTTCTTCTCTTATACTCTGACTAATATTCCCGTATCTTTTCATTTGTTTTATCTTGACTTTTATCCCTTCGCCCTTTTACGTTAATTCTTTCGACTGTCAAATCACCCTTCCTTTTATTTTACTCGGATTATTATTCCTTCACCATATCGTCTGTTTTATTCTCGCTATTATCCAATCATTCTTCCCTCTGTTTTACCGCAATCATTGTCCCTTCACCTCTTTGCCTGTTTTTCTCTAACTTTTATCACCTTGCCTCTTTGTCTGTTTTGTTCATATTCTTATCCACGCGTTCTTTCGTTCGTTTCACTTTGAGTATATCCTTCCGCTTTTTCGTAATAGTGTTACAGATATAGGTGTAGCCTGCTTTTACCTAGTCCTTGAGAAGTTACTAAAAATTATCCTTTTGCTTCCTTCCTCCCAGTTTCAGTTGTTTTACATATTTTACCCTAAATTGTATCTCATTCATTCGCATCACTCTGCTTGACATTTCTTCCTAACTTCATTTTCCAGATTTATGAAATTTTTGTTAAAGAAGTGTCGCCACTATGGTGCAAGAAGTTGAAATACTTAACATAATCTAATATTTTTTTCTATTTAGTTTTATAATGAAATCTTGCGTAAGGCTGTTGTAAGTGTTGATAATGCAGGATTAATTTCTTACTTGTGGTTTGTGGTTAGCATTTTTTTCGACAGAAGAAGGTATTAGAGTATATTAAGTATTTAGACTTCTTCCACCGTAACGGCGATACTTCTTTAGAAAAATTGCATAAAACTGGAGAACGAAGTTTTTGAGAAATGTTAAGCAGAGTGATGCGAATGAATGAAATACATATTTAGGGTAAAATATGTAAAACAACTGATGCTGAGAGGACGGAAAGAAAACTACCCCGTTTAAACGCGTTAACATAGAAAGGAGTATTGTTTTATATGGATAAAACGTATCGTAGTGGGCGTGTCTGGAAGCTGGTTGCTAATGTTTTATTCAAAAAAAGAAACGTTTGAATGTGTCTTTAGAAACTCGTTTTGGTTGATATGTAGGCATTTTTGCCGATAAAATGATGCGTTTGAATGCGTTTTAAAACTTGCGTTTCACTTCTAGCGAAAACATATGAACATAAAAATAAACGCGTTGGAACGCAAACTTTAAAAAACAATTTTCGTGGGTTTTATGAGGTTTGTCATCATATAAACTCATAAATACTGTTGTATTTTCTTTTACTATTGTTTCGATAGAAATGAAGGTAGGTAAGCAATTCGAGAAGTATTTTAACATTAAAAATACTTTGAAAACAATCCTAACTGAATTGTAGCTTGGACTTAGACGGATTCTAATCATATCTTTTGTATGTGTAGTGATTCAATGGTCATATTTTTCAGACTTTATCAGTTAAAATGACGCTTCCTTTCACGATTGTTATTTTATCGTTTTTCTATCTGCTTGTTTCGTGTTATTGAAAGAAAAACTCGGTCAGAAGGTTGTACTATTTTATTCATTTCAGCTGTTATTTGTTTTATATCTTGATAAAATTTATATCCAAGTGTAGCTGATTATGTATTTTAAGTGTATAGTATCAAAATAAATTGAATTCATTCAAATGTTTTCTAAAAAGTTTATTATTCATCAGATAATAAATATAAATTTGGCTGTGTATATTTCAAATTCAATGAATATTTTTGTTCTTTCATTTACTATTTTCAATTTTTTTTATTGCAATGCGTTGTATACGTTCGCTTGCTCATGTAAGAGAACGTCATCTATTATTTTAATAGTGTATCAGAAAGATTTTCGTCGTATATCATGTAATCCGCTTCAGATCATTATAGTAATCGAAAGTTTACATGATTAACGCAGAATTAAAAGTTTACGAGATCAAGTTCTTTTAGTGTTAGTTCCAGTCCTGATCCCAACTTAGAGAAAACTATTTCAGAAATTATTCACATTATGTCGAAGAAAAAGTCTTAAATATGCGTATTTTGATTAATTCAACCGACGGATATGATTTGTTCTTTTTTCTTGTTCATCTTTCTCAAGTTTTGCTTTGATTTATGTGATTTATAATATACTTCGATAGCAATCATAGGGAAAGTTTCTGAAATTTGAACATGCTTCTGATTTTTTCTGATTTTGACGCCTTCGTCTGACTTTTTTCGAATTCGAAACATTTTACAATCGCAGCTTTCCTAGTGAAATTATGTGCTATTATAACTCATTACTTTCATCGATCGATACTGTGCCATCTTTTTTCTTTATTAATTATTTTTTCTATTTCTCCTTCAAATTCTGATATCTAATCAATTTTCAGCCACATTAAGCATTTATGGTCAGATTATCATAATCGAACGGGTGTAGAATTAGGTAATGCTGAACTTGAATTAACAATGAATGATAATCATTCTTGAGAACGATTTTTAAAAAACATACATTATCTCAAACACATCTGTTAAAGTAAATTCGAAAACATGCGAAATACGAATCATAATGTCGAAATGATTCTACCTAAGTGAATGAATCGGATACCGGATCCGACTGGCTCTGATCGAATCCAATCATTCGATAAAGCCTATGGGAATCCAGGCTGCGGAACTACTAAGGAATCCGACGGATGAAATCTATTTAGTTAGTTAAGTACTAATTAATACCTGATGCCAACAGCACCCAGGTAAAAAATCAGACGTAAGATCTGACGAAAATTGTACAAAAAATCTTTGTGTCTGCAAAACTTATATCAAGTCTTGACATATGAGTCTTTCAAGATTATATTATCTGTGCAATCTTGGAAGAATCGCATGCCAAGACTTGATGTAAGCTTTGCGGACACCACGAGTTTTTGTACAATTTTCTTCCGATGCTATAAAATCAGACGAGATCAGACATAAGATCTTACGAACGGATTGTTTGCCCTGGGCAGAGTTCGATCAGAGCCCTGTGTTGGATTCCATCGAATTCCGACAGTAGGATCCCATTGGATTCCAACACTAGGGATTTGGGTGTGGTTTCGTAATACGATTTCGATAGGATTTCGTCGATTTTATAGGAGTTCACATGAAATTCGATCGGATTTCTGTCGAATCCGATAGGATCTAATTGTCGGAATGATTCTTCTGGATACATAATCTTTTCTTTTTCATTAGATTTCTTAATCTACGCAGAGTTTATAAGATTTACTTTTGTACATTTTTGTGAACGGGTTTTGAATTTAATGGAAAAGTTCAACACTAATGTAAGTGTCTTTGATCGGTATTTTTTGTATTATAGCTAAACGATATACTCATTTTATTGTCTTTCTTTATAGTGAAACACCTTTGAAAATAAAGTATAAGTCAATGAGCAGAAACGTAGCAAAGCATTGGATGCCAGTATCTTAGCATAATGTACAGTAATTTGCAAAAAAACTGCCCTTTCTGATTAATTTCTGATTCTTCAAAAAACCTTTCTGATCGTTTTCTGATTTTGAAAAAAAATGTTCTGATTTTTCATTTTTTGATTTGGCCACCCTATTCGGTACATTCTGGCTTTGTGATCACGCGCATTTTTGTTCTGAACACAGGAGTGCAAGGAAATTTTTTCGACAAGCTTTCTCTTTCATTTGATCATATGATTTCTGCACAAACCCAAGTCCTTATCTATTCTTTGTTTCATTATTTACTTTTAATACATTATGTTCATCGATCGAGAAGTATATATCATTAACTAATCTATTATCCTCGACCTCTCGTAATTAATGTTTAATAGTCACATGATTCTATTATGTCTAAATTTTTTGAGCATGATTCAGTTACACTAACACATATGTTCGAAAAAACTTCAGAAACTTTCTTAACAATTACGTGCTCTCTTTCTCTTCATTTAAAATAGCTCAAGTGATATTAAATGTTCATTTAATATTTTTTCTATCTTACTATTAAAATGTAATGTTTCAGATAATGGAAAAAATCTATGTTCTAAAATGTGAAAACAACAAATATTATATTGGAAAAACATCGGATGTTGATCGAAGGTTTGCTGAACATCTCAATGGTGAATATGGTAGTGAATGGACAAAATGTTATGCACCTCGAGAAGTAATCGAAGTTGAAAATATGATTAATGGTTTTCATGAAATGAACAAAACTTTAGAATATATGAAAAAATTCGGTATAGATCATGTTAGAGGTGCACAATGGTCAAACATCAATTTGACATCAGAACAACGAAATGCTATAATAGCAGCAGTAAATACAGATTCATGTTTTTACTGTGGAGAAAACGGACATTTTTCCAATAATTGTACTAATCGAAGTCAATCATATCCAACTTTACAAACAATAAAATGTTTTAAATGTGGAGAATATGGACATTTTGCAAATGCATGTAATCATACTCATAGTAGGATGCAATGTCAACGATGTGGCAGAGACTCACATTTAGAACATGATTGTTATGCCACTTTCGGTATAGACGGTGAAATGTTAGATTGTGCTCGATGTGGACGAGATTCACATTGTGCCGACGATTGTTACGCAAAATTTGATATTAATGGACGAAGATTACATTGATATTAAAATACAAATCAAATGATAATGTCTTAAAAGACAAGTTAACAAAAAACGATTTATTTTTAATGTAAAAACAATGAAAATTCAAATTTATGTTTGTGACTTAAACTTGAATAAATTCTACATTGACAAACAGGATATTGTCAAAATTATTGATATATACTTGCTAAATTTATAACAATTTTCATAAGATTTATTTTTGTTAAAGAAATCACAACTATTGTAATTAATTGTCAGTTAAGTTTTTCTTTCGGCTTCAGATTTCTTAACTATCTTATTTTACATATTTCATACGAAGAATAAAATAAGCTAAGACACCTACATAACTTACTTTTGGTAAACATAGAATAGACATCTGAACACAAAAGGCTCACTTTTGATTGCTTTAACAAACTCAAAAAATGATCTCAATATCTTGATTTCAAAATATAATGCATATACAGATAACCGGTAGGCAATCTAATAATCTAAAGAAATTGAATAAGTTATATTTATAACAATATTTTGGTAGTATATGTTGATATGAGAAGATTTAATAAAAATTTGATACATTTCTCTGAGGAAGATTTCAATTATGACAATGAAGTATATTGTTTTGAATATCAAACGAATATTGTTGCATCACTTTACAATGCTTAGGATACTCGACGGTAAATCATTGACTACTTCTTACTATAATGATAGTAATAAGAACATTAATTGATATGTTTCAAATTCACTATTTTGTTCTACAAATGCCTCAATTGTAATTTCATGAAAATTAGAGATACGCATTTTTCATTTATTGCTTTATATTTTGCTCTCTTTTCAATATTCTTAATCATATAACAAGAATGCTGCGACAAATCATTGATATTGTTATGTCCACACACTCGAAAGCTAAATATTGGTTATAAGTCAGTATTAACCAATCATTAATGCATTCGAAAACTAAATCTGACACATCGTCATAACAATTTTTCTTCTATTACATTAAGAATAATATCACATCAACTTTAGTCATTGAATTTTCAAAGTGATATACAAGCTTGTAATAAATTTTATTATAAGAGATAGATTCATTGTTTATTTAAATACAAGAAATGAATAGATATGAAAATTGTGAAAGATACAACAGATGTACGAATAAAAACATGCAACTATTAATAAATAGATAGAACAGAAGAATACATTTGTTTGATGGTACTTTATAACAAAAAGCAAAATTTATCATGGAATATATAGAGGGAGAAATGATAAGTTAATTCTGTTTTTTTTTGTAAAATCAACCCAGTTTATGCTATTTTGTTGTTCTAACCTTATGAAAGCTTTTCATTTTGTTTGAGCATAACTAAGAGATTTGTTATTGACATGAAAGAAGTCAAAAGTTTCTTTAGATTCATTCATGGAAATAAAAATTAAAGTATACTATTTATAGACAAAAAAAAACAGAACTTAGAATGGAAAGTCAATTAAGCGATTTAACCTCAATATGTTAATGTTAACAAAAATAGAAAAAAAAGCTTTGTTATTAACATCAACACACAGTTATAAAAATAGCAATATTAATGATCCTTGTACTTCTATGAGATTTACTTTGTTGCATTAGTTCAAATGAGAGACAATAGATGTTTATTGCTTGATGTTACTTAAGCTATCATATCATTTATTATGAAAGTTTTCGCTCAAGATTATGATAGGCTATTGTAAATATTCAACGATTCGAGCCAATATATTATTGACACTGTTTTAATAATTTATGTCCTTGTACTATTAATATTATCGATAAGCCTAATATTTCAATATAAGATATGTTAATAAAAATTAGAAGATTAAATCTGTCTGATTTTCAGCTCGAGATTTGACAGTACCACTATACTTATCATTGACGACATTAACACTGATACATTAGTAATAATATTCGTTCACTTCAATCTATTTACAGAAAGAACTATATATGTGAACGCTAATCAACATTTTTTGGACTTATTCTTTTCAGATTTTTGTTTTTCTTGACTGCAGGCAAAAGCTTTTTTTTACATAAAATTCTTGACGAAAAAAGAACATATATTAACTTTCTGACACGAATCATGAAGATCGCGTGTTGACTGATGAGGCAAGCAGTGTCCTATTCCATCATAGTGAATTGTTATTAGAAAATAGACTGAAATCGATATTCGACTTTGAATGAAAGACAATGATGTACATTTAACTAAATTCATTATTGCAATTTAAAACTGATGCTAACTTATATATTAGATTGGTGTCAGTTCAACAATAAAATATCTAAATAAAAGGAGCTTCGTTTTCAGCAGTTTATATCCATCGTAATACAATCAGTATGTAGTACAAAGCTAGTAGATTTTGTAAACTGAATTAATTTTCTCTTCATTTTTCTTTTTTTTTCTAAACAATTATTAGTTTGAATTGTACAATTGTCTAATTCCGTGAAGTGTTACTATTATATTAGTTGATTATGTTGCATCCATACGAGGCTTCGATTCGGATGTTCTTTCATTGCAATAACACATGTAGATATTTTTGAAACTTTTACAAAACAATAAGCAATATTTATTTCAAGTTAAATAATGAACATTTCACAAGTATACAAACAATCAATATACGAAAAGATGAAAGTCTATTTTTTAGTTTTAAGTGTTTGTCTTTCGCGTGACACTGTTATTGCTGTATCGAACTATGATAAATAGCAGGAATTGGTGGATAACTCTACAAAACTTATATTTGATTCATTTTAACATGAAAGATACAAATATGATTTCGATGATGAGGTAAGAAACCAGCAACGAGTTTGAAAACTTCCTTGCGAAAAACACCACCAGTCAATGTATATACATAGAAACTACTTGTGTGAGCAAAATATGCTATTGTATTGATCGTTTGAGAAACCACATTTTCTTGAGCGATTCGAAGTGAGTTCCTTGGCACGTTTGCAGTAAACGATGCATATAGTCGATAGATAGAGTATGGTAAAGTAGAAATTATGATTATGAACATTTGAGCAGCTAGCATGCGCAAGAGATGAGTATCTGTACGTCTACTAAATCGGTTGTTTTTAACAGCCAACGAGAGTACTTGACGACGACGGTGAATATTGATAAGTGTAAGAGAATCAAATAAAAGCATGAGAAAACAGGGACAAAGTGAGTAAAATGCCATATGCCAAAATACAATGGATGTACGATAGATGCCATTTTGGCCATTGCATGATGAAACAATCTTACCAAATTGATCGACAGCATAGCTTATTTCATAGTAAACAAGCATGTGACTATACAAGATAAACATTGCAATAGTAATGATTCCAATAAGCAACCGTCCTGTTTTCACTGAACTCAATTGACGAATGTGTATATTTGCTGAACTGTGAAGATAAGGATCGACACATGCAAATGCAATCAACCAACAGGATACGATGCGTATCGTATAGAAGCTATACTATTCGATTTTGCATATTCCAAGATTGTGAAAAGCCATATCTGTAGCAAAACCATTCCCGAGTATGCTGTACAGGCAACACAAGAAATTCAACAAATAAATTGAAGCATGTTGATGAGAGAAAGTAGAGTGCACATGGTTCGCGACGTAGTGTTGACCGAGTAAAAACAAGAACATTGAAGATAAGCCCAACTACACCTGGCACAAAACTGACAAGAGGCATCACAAGTACAATTATCCATGCTGCAGTATTCAGTTCATTGATCGTAACGTCGATGTTCGACATAAAATTATTGTAACAATTATTTCTTCAGTGTACGTGCGTGGTTAAAATCTAGAAAATAGAAAAAAATAAGCCATTTCCTTTGTCTTACTATGTGAATGTGTACGTTTCTGTTGTGATATCTGTAGTAAAAGTGACCGAGTCAACATTTCATTTTTCTCTAATGTTAATGCATTCGAGACGACATCATTTTATTATGAATACTGGAAAAAGATCACGTCGTTATTACGAATAAATTGCTATGTAATAGTGACGATTTGCATTAGAAATACTATTCAATCATTTCTAATTAAGTAGAGACTGATAAAAAGCTCGGAAAAAATAAAAATAATTTTAATGCTACATTAGAAAACTTTCAAAACATCGCTTCACCATAGTCATCATGTTTACACCAAACTACATTTCTATGTACAGATTAAACAATAGCAATTTTTCATATTGCAATTCAGCAATGGTTGATAACAAATCTCGCTGTTTTAACTCACATCATCTCATCAAACTAATAAAAAAAAATTTCTGATAACAATTATTATGTATTATAATCCTTTTTCACGATGTCCACATAACTCAACGTAGTTATAGAATTCTGTTTAATTCTAAAGACTTCTTTACAAATCATATACTTACTATTTTGAAGAGTTGAATGATGCTCTAATAGTTTTATAGCCGTCAACTTCGAGTTATTTTACGGAAAAAATAGATCTGATATTATTGAAAAACAAACTTACATGTAAAACGTAACTTCAAACAATCTTTTGATTGGAAAAAAAGATCAATTCTATCTGATAGTAAAATAAATCTATTTTTGAGACGTGTTCAGGAAAGAATTTCACAGTACGCTAGGCAAAAACAATTACTGTGGGAAAAATGAAGCCTAGTTTACTCAGAAATCATCTTCGTCATGGTTGATATGAGCGTACAACATATGCATGGCAGTGAATTAAGTCTTATGCAAAAAAGGATTTCTGTCATGATAGGTGTAACTGTCTGATGAAAAATCAATACTATTCAAAAATTGAAAAAACAGCACATATTACAGAAAAAAAAAGAAAATATAAGGAAAAGGGGAAAAACATAAATTTGAAAGATTATACGAGAATTACAATTAGAAGAGACAAAAATATATCATGATGAGTAAGGAGAAATAATAGTGCCTTTTGGTTGCGTTATTTAACTGGATGAACCTTGCTTAACAAATTGTGATACTTTGTCAAAGAAGATAGAGGAGTCGTCTTGATAGAATTTGTTTGTGTGTGGTAGGTCATCCTGTCGGAAGTGATCAAATACAAGCGTTTTCCATATAGTATTGACGTGTTTTGTTGATAATAGTTATTTTCCCTTGACTGAAAGGAGAATCATACGAAACAAAATCAATTTAAGTGCTTGCACATGTACGTGATGTGTGCCCATATATTTGTGACGATTTTGAGCAGCTATTTGAAAAGAGGTTTTTACATGTTGGCGGTTCAGTCAATTAGATGATTTTTGTTATCTGTATGTCATCCGATCAGATATTTTCATCATTCATTGCTAGATTCCAAATAAAAGATGAGTTGTTATCTTTTGAATAAAGTTTGATAGGAATAAGATAGAGACTTGTGGTTTTCACCACTCAAAAGAACAGCCTTCAGACAACAATTCTTTATTAGGTTTAAGTTGTCAATAAGACATATAGGCATTAGACATTACTCCGACTTTTCTGAATCCATGTAATTTTTAGAAACTTCATTGAATTATTTTGCGTATAAGTTAATTGGAAAGCTGAAGGTATCATTTATTGAACAAAGAAAGCTGTGCTCAGTGAAAAATTTTACCAGTTAAAATTTATATTTTGTTTCGAAATTGTCGTGGTGAAAATCCTCATGTACTTCACTTCGGCCCCATTTGATCGATTTTTTGACACTATTGTACTGTTTTGTAAGCGGAAAGATGAAATAAAACTAAATAGAGCCCTTTCATATGCAAAAAAAGACAGAAAAAAATCAATTAAAATAAGACGTTTCTGTCCTTTTTTTACATTGTAATTATCTGTTTCAATTATGCCCTACTTAGTTTGTCGATTTTACTCTCTTATTCCCTGTTGATTTGTTTCAATGCATTATTACTTGTTACTCTGTTACACGCTATGATTACCTGTTAATCAATTTTAAACTGTTATTAATTATTAATCGATTTTAATCACATACATGGGAGATAAGCGCTTTTCACGATACTCGAACCCGAAACTCTAATTTTGCATATTTCTTTTTTGAATTGTTCTTGCTTATAAACCATGAAGTTGTCGTCAACCTAAAGTCTTGCAATGAAGTAAATTTGGAATCACTATATAATTGGTATCTTCACAGTTTGTACTCATCTCATGTATACCTCCTACTTACGAAAGTAATCAGTTTTACTTCATTACTACTTCCTGAAATCGATTAAGCATGAATCTTGTTATAGATGAACTTATTATTGGTTAAGACCAATTTTAACCGAATTATTTAATCTAAATTATCTTTTGGAAAAAGCAGTTGTATTGGTGATAAGCATGTATATCGTACTTGTTATAGAACTTCTGTCCTAAAAATATTACATGACATTTTCATCTAACATAGTTATACTAGCAGTTAATACTCTAAACAAAGTGCCTCGTATTAGTACAAATTATTTGGTTCTAATTATATATATCTTTCTGCTATTTCCCAACGCCTTCACAATAGATTCAAGAGATTCAAATCGATTAAAGATTCAAATCAAATTATGACTCAGATAATCAAGAATAATCGGAGTAGTAGATTTTTTTTTATTGATTTTAATTGAATTATCCTATAAAATGAGATCTGTAAACCGGTAGTCAAAAATAATCTTGACTGTCCTAGATATATTTTTTCATTGGACAGGTTTCTATCTTGTATCGTTTAGATAGAGAATCGACTTTACCAGAAGTAAATTGAACAGCCTTAGAACACAATATTATTTTTCTTAAAGAATCAAACATATATGAAAAAACGCATTGTTAAATCAGGCTGAACTTCACCGTATATAATTTTAACTGTAGGAAAAATATATTTATGGTGCATTCAACGAGTACAATATTTTAGTAGAGACGATAAATTGTGACAATGTTGACATTTTATGATAATCATGCCGTCCTGTTAGTGACAGTCACCTGTAACCAAATGACAAAAATATGCCAACTATCGACATCATCATTGCATCTATGATGAATCATTTGCAATTTGTAAAAAAAGGAACAGAGTATCCTGTATCTTCAGAATGCAAAGAAACGGAACTTAATGGCCATGATGTTGTATCAATACGAAACTTGAACACTGAAGAAACGTATATATATATTAAAAAGTTTCGTATGACTCGAACGAACAAACAACGATTAAGCATAAATATACTGAGAATAAATATGGATTGATGTTATTTCACCTCTTTTAAGGAGATATGATGGAGACCCACGAGATAATTCACATCTCTCTAACTTTAAAAGTCGTCATTAACAGAATAGCATGTTTCTCGTAAAAGTACAACTTTGTCACAATTTATCGTCTCTACTAGAATATTGCACTCTGTTATTCCATCAGAAATATAAATGTTTGGCAGGTAAAATTATATACGGTGATGTTCAGCCTAATAAAAATGTAATTTTTTCATATATTTGTTTTACTTGAAGGAGCATGATATTGTGTCCAAGGGCCAACTGATTACGCCGGTGAGACTGATACCATATCTAAGTCATGCAAGATGAAAACCTGCGGTTTGAGTGATTTCATAGAGAACACTTTAGACTTTTTAACTAACTTATAAACAAAAATATTCAATGTAAGTTCTAAAAATGACATGAATTTAGAAAAATCGGATATAATGTTTGATACCTATATATGTCTTATTGTTTCTGTCAAAATTTATTTAAGAAATGGCAACTCGCCATTTATTTCGAATTGGACAACAATTTTACTTGGAAGTAGTATGAATAAGTTATGAAATGTTATTAATACTCGAATATCGTCGAGTCGATCTTTGTATACATTGGTTTAGGATTATTTCAATGATATCATATTGCTTCTGAGAACACAATCGTGGTGGTGCTACAAATGTGTTACTGATGGCTGAGCGCCTTTAGAAAATATTTTTAGCCTATACTAATATTTTTTTGATTTTTCTATATGTCTGACATGTTCCTGGATCAAGATATGAAAACTTTTATATAGTATCTGCTTGTGAAGGAGAAATAATTAAGTTGAAGAAATAAGCACACCAAGTAAGCAAAACGTGTGTTTGAAAACTTACTATATTTTTCTAGTTTTGACGAAATAAAAAGTACCCTGAGTGCTTTAATAAATGCCATCAAAAGTATTTTTGTGCGCTTGACGATTTACTAATATTCAAGTCGACACCACAAGGAAAGGTATCTGATCAAAATTATCCTCATTTTCGCGGGCAATGAATAGCTAATACGATCTTTATTCGAAATGAGACTTTTACAAAATATAAAAAAGAAATAAAAATCGTGACGAACTCAATGTAATGTTTTTTTCAGACATGTTGACGCCACAGCTTACGAGAAATTCTCTTCAGTTGCCCCTTTCTGATTTCAATGATTTTTTTTTGTCTATAGATACCACATAGCGTTCTAATAAAAATCCTAAAAGGATTTGAATTCCTATTGAGATTTAACTATTCTATTAAATTTTTAATATATCATGTTCTAGAGATCTCAGGTTTTCGCAAAACTCGTATTTTCACATTTCGATCTTGACTGTTGCTCATATAGAGAACTCAACTGACTAGCTTCCATAAAATATTCAGAAATTTTGAACAAAGTTTCTTCAAGATATGCAGCTTTCAAAAAAAAATACATGCTGTGGACACTATTCATGGAAAAGAGTTTTGTACCTTAAAAATCTCATATGTCGAAAATACTTTGTTGAAAACTTGAGAATTTTTTTATGGAAGCTACTCTAGCTGGCTTTTCTATCTGCACAAAGATTCAGATCAAAAATTGAAAAAAGAAGGTTTCCAAAAAGCTGAGATCTCTAGAAAAAATTGACATATTTAAAATTCGATACCACAGTCAAATATCAATAAAAATCCAAAGTCCTTTAAAGTTCTATGAAGTCACTATGCCGTATCTATCAGAGCTGTGTACATGGCAGGATGTTTTTTTGTCCTGTCCGGTTCTACTTGTTTTGTATATTTTCTTTTTCTTTGCATAATTTTTTTTTATCAAGTGCTTTTCATTATTGCATTTTTTTTTTATTAATATCATTCACTATACGTGAACATAATGATGATAAACCCCCACAAGTTCATATTTTTTTATATTTATTTCCTGTAAGGAATGTGTCATTAACAAAATTAAATCAAGATATTTTTATACTTTCTCATATTTATAATATTAGTCATTATTGAATACTTTAGCTGCTGCGTTTTAAAAATGATATGAAATAAATTAGGTTTAAGATAACTAATGAACTAATATGCACTTTGGTGACAAAAAGTCAAAATAAGAAATCTTACTGTCGTGTCGCTCGCCAAGACGCAACAAAGCAGCAGGACAGGACAGAAAAAAATTATCCTATGGCCAACTATGATATCATTTAAAGGCAAAAAATCATTGAAGTCAGTAAGGAACAAGTGAAGAGATTTGTTTACTAGCTAACTGATATAGTTGCTAGTATCGCACATGTAGAGGTGGATATAAATATGTAACTAGACTGGTAATAGCTGCAGCGTCGATGGATCATCTAGTCGTCACTATCAATAATTATTTACTTAGTTTTTCTGCGAGAATGTTTCAACAAAGAAAAATTTGCGTTATTTTTAACAATGTTGTAAAAAGAGAGAGACTGAGTCCATTCAACGAAAGCATTATTTTGTGCCATAGCTTGCACAAACTAATTTATCTGATGGATATAATTTAAAAGTAGAAAAAAGCAGCATGTGTAATCGTTCAATATTAGTAGTTGAACAAGTTCGATGATCTGTTTCATTGATTTATAAGGCATCAAGTAATTTAATAACCAAAGAGACTATTTCTTGATTTTCACTGAGCGACAATATCAAAAGATGATACATTCGAGACTTTCATTCAGTTTATATGATGATGTGATTTTCTAATAGTTCTATATTACTCATGTAATTGTTGACAGTTATGATTGTGAAAAAGCATAACAATATTTGTAACATTATATGCTTCATTTGTGATTTGTAGAACAACAACAATTAATTCTTAATTTTCTAGTATCAATGTGAAACAATTGAACGAAAAATAAAAACAAAATCAATTGACATACACATACATACTACAAAGACAACAATAAAATAAATATTAGTCTATTAATGTACTTTATTATTTTTTTCATGAATATTTGATATTGAAGCCAAATTTGGTGATGATGATTGTTGTTGTTGTTGTTGTTGTTGCTGTTGATCATCATCATTATCATTTAAATGACTTGATGATAAACTTCTATTTATTTGTTTTAAATTCCATTTTAATTTTTTTTGTTTAGGTTTTATTTTTAATTGTTTTAAAGTGATTGACACATTTGTTTTATTTGTATCTAAGTTAAAATGTCCGTTTAAAAACTGATTAGTTAATTGTTCACTATCACTTTTTAAAGAGTTTTTATTCGAATGTAAATGACTGGAAAAACTTTGATAATTATGATTGCTCACATTAATACAATTATTTGATCTGTCGCGATTAGCAAATTTATTTATTGGTTGTTGTTCACGTTGTTCATCGGGTACCGTAAAAAAACTACATATACTACGAAATGTTGAATTACGTCCAAGAAATGTTTCATTAAGAAAATAATTACAATGAGCTATTGTAAATACTTCTTTAAGAAAAACAGTGGATGTTAAAGAATATAAAAAGAAATTTAATGTATAATTCAAATTTCTTATTGTTAATGACAAATAACGAAAACCAATATTAATTATATTAACTTTCAAATTGAGTTTTACACTACCAATCGCATTTGAAAATAGCCAATACCAACATATTTGGTATGGCATTGTAAATGTTATAAATGAAAATGAAACAGCAATTAACATAACACTAATATGTATACGTCTACTGCCACTTGCACGTATACGATTTCTTAATTTTTTTATTGTTATTATACTTAATGTTAATATTAATATTGATGGTAAAACATAAATAAAAAAAATTTGTATGGACCCAATTATTTGGTATGTCTTAGAAAAAAATAAAAGACATTCATCAACTTTTGATGCAACTATAGCAAGACCAAGTGGTGCTATAAGTGCAATTAAAAATACACTAAAGACAATTATCCATGCTTGTCGACGATTAAAACTTGTTCGAATTAAGAATGGTTTCGTTACAGATAAATAACGTTCAGCAGCGATCATTAATATAAGCCAAGAATTAATTGATGAACCAACTAAATCAATATAAACATGAAATGCACATATGAATCGTGAACCGGTTACAACAAAACCAATAAACACTTTGTGATTGAGCCATTGCATGGTTACTGGACCAGCCAGAATAAGAATATTTGTTAATGATAACATTGCCATAAATACAGACACCGGATAACGACACATACGTTTACGAAGAAATATTATCATAGATAATGCATGTGTTGGAATACCTTAAATAGAAAATTAATTCAATTGTTTTCATATAAATTAAAAATAATAGATTTACCTATAAGAATTAATATTGGATTAGCATATAGAAAAACTTCATCTGTTATGTAATAAAATCTTGTATAAGCTCTATAAGTTTCCCAATCATCAGCCAGACTTCCATTAATATCATCATCATTATCAAGTGTTGTATTCATTGTTTTAATCTATAGAGAAAAAGAATATTTTTTCATTTAATAAATAAAATAGAATACAAAACAAATATATATATATATATATATAATGTTGATTACACAGAAGAACAAGAAATAGGCAAGGAATATGGAAAATAAAAAAATAACACATTGTGTATGACTATTTTCATAAAAAAAGAATCATGTAATAAAATATCTACAAACATTAGTTTTATATTCTTTTTTCTTCCACTTGACTCAATTTATTGTTGAATGAAACGAAGATGGCACATGCATGAATGGTAAATATACAACACAAAGCTTTGCATGTTTAGTTTACCATCAAATTTGAAAAAAAAACGTTGCTCATTGTTACGAACTAATTAACTCGTTGAATAAATTGATTGACACATGGTAAAGATTTAAAAAGCTGTCTCGTATGACAGAGAATCTACTTGAGATTCTTTAGAAAAGAAATATTTGTTATTAGACACAAAAAAACGATAAATACTTAAACTTCATCATGTTATTGGAATTTTTTTATTGAAGTATGCGCATAACAACGTCTTTTCTACGATGTCAATAGAAAAAAAATAACAGTCTTTCCAGAAAAAGAATCGACTAGTATTCAATAAAAAAAAACATGATATCCGGATTTATCAAATAAAATGATGCGCTATTATTTTTCCGTTGTTCCTGACTTTCTTTTCTCATAATGAATCTTAAAGGCCAACGTGTACTTAATTATTCTTAGACAGCAAATTAATCTCAATCTTTTTAATATTACAGGTGGATAGGCAAGAAATTCCTGCAGAAAATTGCCTCTCTTATAATATATTTTATACGACGTAAAAATTATCATCATCAACATCATGTTTTGCTCATGTCGACATAGAAAGAAAAAAAGCAGAAGGAAAGAGAATAAACCCGACATTTGACACGATTCGACTTAGCTTTCGGCTATGTTTGCTTTTGTATATATCTGTGAACATGGGTGATGCTATGTGCCTGATTTGAGTTCTGTCTAAGCATTGAACATATCGATTTGTCTTTTTCTGCTAATTTCGAATATGAGAAAAAGAAAAATACGTTGCCTGACATTTTTATTTGATCTAGCATTCTAACTCTATTACGAAAAAATCACATCAATAATGATAAATGTTCATATAGCTAGCAGCAGAAAAGTCAAGTTGGCATAAATATTGCATATAGAAGAAAATATAAAGAAAATATTTTCTTCATAAGATAAGAATACTGATCTGTAGGCTTCTTCTTGAGGTTTAATCCTGATCTATTTGTAGATAGAAAACAATATACAATAAATATGTTATTAGCTTTAAAAAAAAAACTTCAACGAAGACAAGAAATAAAATGTAGCATGTTTTTATTTTTTATTAAACTACGTAAATTTCATCTTTTTTTGCTCTCTATTAGTTTTGGATGTTTCTGCTTATACTTCTCAATAAATACATAATTTATTTGAATATAAGTGAGATTCATATTTAAAAGTGACTTATGCATGTAAAATAGCATATTTCTTTTGTACTTGTGTACTTGACAGTGTTTAAGCTAGGCAACTTTGAGATAACTCTTAAAATAGTTCAAATGGAAATAGATGTACTAAGCTGAAATCGAAGAACTATAGACAACTGTTAGAAAATAAAACCTTGTATGTAATTTCTATGCTTTCTATGTCTCTGTAATGACATTTTTTTAGATATATATATATATATATGTCTCGCACTTCGCTATCATCCGACATGATTCGATAAATATCCAAGTGGCTCCAAGTATGCGAAGATAGTCGATACGAAGTGAAATGAGCGTGTTATTATGTCGAGAAAAGTCACAGACATATCTATTTGAGATTGATGTCATTAATATGTAAACAATCAAAAAAACCACGAGTGCTTTTATTTAAAGAAGACATATGCCTATGACATATACAAGTCATTTTCAGTTCATACTTAGTTTTTTTTTGTTTTTTTAAACGCTTCCTATTTTTGAACTTGCAATAGATATTAAGTAGAAAAATGAACTATCATTTAAGTATACATTTAACTATGAATATTAGCAATGTCTTAATACTGTCAGTCGTTCAAAACATTTAATAACCATATAAATGATCACTTACTTTTCTTCTTCTTGTTTTTTTATAAATTTGAAAAATCTGTATTGAATTCAGCATATAAAATGATTTATCTATACTTTTCTACGTCATATATTTATGATTTTTCCGTTGCTATCGCTTAATATTTATTCGATAGACGTAGCCTTTTCTGATAATGCACTTCCTATACGTCATACACTCCCGAAACGTCAAGTGTTTGTGCAAGTGCTAACGTCTATTTTCCACTTAGCATCAAACTTTTTCAACTTAATCTGTATATATATATAAATATACATATCTCTATGAGTGTTTTGTCCTTGAAAAATAAGTATGTTTGTTATCGACGAATGCATGTTCAATTCAATCAAAGGAATTTTCCTCGTTTGTTATTATTTTTTATTTCTAAATTATTTTGATGTCGATTGCATATAAAATAAAATTTGAATAAATAATATACTTACACATAGTAGTAACTTCAGAAGTAAAACAAATATATGAATGTGTTTTATCTTATTAGAAGAAAAAAAGTTTTTTTTACTTCACTTTTTTTCTCTGCTCTTTTCTACAATCATATTACTATTCTTCATCTTCATATACTTTTCCCACTCTTTCATATGATGAACACAGAATGTAATTGACACGCAATAATAATGGGGGGCGGGGGGGGGGGGGGGGGGGGGGAGAGGAAAAAAAAGCTAAGGGGGGGGCGGGGGGGGGGGGGGAAAGGCTTTTTTCGGGACGGGGGGGGGCGGGGAACAAAAAATTCTCCCCGTTTCGGNNNATGAGCTATGTTAAGAAAAAAAACTATTTTTAAAATAGATTAAGAATAATAGAATGACATTATTATTCAATTTCAAATGTCACAACAACAAGATTACGAAATAAATTGATCTTCGTGTCAATGTTAAATCAGTTATCGGTTGTTTTTAGAGCCATTTTACTATTCTGAAAGTTTGTCTCGAATGTAGCAACTCGTCGGTAAATTTTGTTATTTGTGTTAATGCTTTAGCACCAAGTTGAATTGTTCGATATTAAAAGTGAGGTTACTTACTTGTTTGTTGATAGTGAAAATGTTGCTCTAAACTCAATTTTGAGAAAGAATTTGTTTGTTCAAAAATCTATTGTGTTACACGATTATGGTTTTTCGACTTCCAAGAAATATCTGAGAGAATCTTGTAAGATAGCAAATCATTTTTTTATGTGAGTTTTTTCAATAAAACATCTTCAAAATTGACTGTTGAGTTGAAAACTTTCGGAAGTGAACTCCTCAATAGAACTTTCTAGTGTCTCTCAGACATCCAAATGAATAGTTTTTGTTATGCAGAAAAGCAAACTTTGTTCTTATATCCTAGAAAAGTTTGAATGCGAAAGTCAATGTTGAAGATGATATGTAGCGAGTCATAATACCTTGTTGAAAACTCAATAAAATAGCCATCATTTAAGCCCCCCCCCCCCCTCAGAAACCAACTTTGCTATTTTTCGTCCGATTTCACCCAAGTTTTTCGGAGGATATTAGTCTAGGATAGGCTAGATTATGAGTGACATATCTCCCCCAAAACTTCAATAAACTAACGAGTTATAGTAAATTTATTGGTCAAAAGTACCCTGTACGCTGGCAAGGTTTCCGCAATAAGGATACGAGCTAACATATCTGGACGGTTTTTAGGTTGTAGAGTGTGCTTAGGGCTAGGTCGTGACAGGGCCCGATTTTTGAATTTTCTTTCCTTTGTTTTTTAAAAGTTCTTGAATTCATGGCCAAAAGAACCACTGATCAAAACGAAAGATCTACGGTTTTTATTTCAGCAAAAGAGAAATTCAAAATCCGGCTCTGTGACGACCTAGCCCTACCTGTCTATTATAGAATAAAAAAAATTATCACTTCCATATCGAATCGTTATGAAGAAGAGCCTGCCCATGTAAACGACATGCTCGAACAAACTGATTTTGAGAAAAACGAAAAACAAAATTTTTAATGCAATTACCGTCTTTATTCGAAATAAATCTGCTTATTAGTCTAATATTTCCGCACTACTCGTCAAGCTTTACTGATGGCGTGTATGTGAATATATCGTAATACGGTTAGAAGTACATATCATGCCTAAACTATGTTCATGGTTTCTTATACATAGATGTCACTTCGAGTCACACATGTTTTTATCAATTTTCTGGTTAATTCGTGAAATAACATTTTAGTTGATCGATGTATTTTTCCATTAGTGATAGCTAGAGAGCTGAAACTTTCAGAACTAAAAGATCTTGATTAGTTCTATATGTCATAAAAATTTCAGGTCTATTCTCCCTCGGACAAAAAAAACGGCCTTTTCCATTTCATTTTTGCATCACATAATAAGTTGTTTTAGAAAAACAAAATATACCAGGAGATGCAGCATGAAAAGAACTACAATGTGCAAAGTAAAGCTTATTTTAATTTTGTACTTTTTGTTTTCAAAAGAAGCAAAATTGTGTGCGACCAATTTTCGACGTTGGAAAAAAATCATTTTTTTCTATGCGAACGAGAAATTCCTTTTTCCTTATTTCATCTTTTTATCAACTAATATATTTTTGTAAAAAAAAATAAAACATACCACAATATGCAACGTGAAAAGCTCTACAATTTACGCAGAACAGTTCATTGAAATAAGAAGAAAGGAATTTTTCATTGGTGTAGAAAAATGATCCTTTCGCAGCGTCGAATATTGGTCGCACTGAATTTTGCTTTTTTCAAAAACGAAAAGTACATAATTGAAATAAGATTTACTTTGTATATTATAGTTCTTTTCACGCTGCATCTCCTGGTATATTTTGTTTTTTCAAAACAACCTATTAAGTGATGCAAAAATGAAATGGAAAAAGGCCGTTTTTTTTGTCCGAGGGGGAGTAGAAACTGTCGCACAACATGATCTTCCATAAACGGATTATGCGATAATGACTAAAACAACAGCGTCAATCTTAACTATTCCTATGACTCTAACCATAAAGTAGTAGCCTCTTAGATTGACACAATAGTGTCTATTCTCTGCATTTCAATGATTCGTTTTAAAATATTTATATACAAAAAATTGATCATGCAAAAATGAAAAACTTCACATAGTAGGTCGTTGAACATATACAAGAATATAAGCATCTTTTGTCACAATATCATGCTCATTGAGAATTTCTCGAATTGTTTCGTCATCAAATGAATACCAGTTTTTATTTCGATCATTTCTTGCATAAGTAATATAATGTCCACTAACAAGACTACCTCTATGATTAGATACCGCTACAAGATCATACAATGTTGACATATTTTTCTTTTGACCATCATTTTGGATTATATATGGATGGAGATCAAGATCTCGAAGTGGAAAGTCGATGTATGTATCAATTTTTGTGCTGGAATAAGGGTCATATGTAAATCGTTTTAACTGTATAATTAGTACAGGAGGTAATGGTAAAACTAAATCTGCCTTCTGCCTAGCTGTTTTGAGATCAAGACATTTCGAACAATAATAAACACCGTTGAGTGGCTCTTCACGAAAAAAATCTGCTAATAGACTGTTTAATGATGAATTGATGGATGATCGATCAATATTGTATAGATTTATATATTTTTCAATCCATTCAGGATCCATTTCGAGAATAATTCGATTCATGAACAATAGTGAAGTGTCGTCTTTATGCGTTTCAGTTTTGAAATTGCAAGTTGTGCCCTTATCATTAATCCAATAACGATGAAATACAAAAGTCGGTGCATTAGTTACTGAACAGAGATAATTTTGAATCTGATTTATCTGTTCGAATAGATCAGAATAATGACAACCGTAGGATGGACAAACGAGAAAAATAGGTGGTCGAAATGGTTTGTATGTTCTGTGACTGAGAAAAGCAAGTTCGACATATCTTTGGTCAACAGTTTTCTCGGGAAGTTCGATAAAAGTTAGTTGATGCTTGATGGTGTCACTTAGTAATGTGTAAGATGAGTAGTTATCTATAATTATATTGTCCACTATTCTAACAACTTGGATTCGTGTAGATGATAATTTTGGCTCATGTTGTTTAATAAACGACTCAATCAGTGTGCCGATCGTCCTTGCACAAACATGAACTGAAATTAATTTTTGTTCACCATTACTTCGAAGATAGAGAATATCATATTGATCAATATCATTTGCGACAGGTAACGGAAGAAAACTAATTACTTCTGCATTGGTCTCTATGAAATGACATCCTCCTAAACATTTAACACTTGATTGAATTTGACCATAGAACAAATCAGTAATTAATGTTCTTTCGTTTGTTAACTCTTGATGAATTATAGTTAGAAAATAGTTCATAAATTCTTGTGCATCTTGCTGTCTATATCGTCGAAAACGTGGTAAATTCTCAGAAATATTCAATAATAAAGACGATGGTACAGTGACAATATGTTCACCTGACCACATTGTTTTAATCAATGCTGAATAGGCACCAATTATTGGTGCATTTATTTCATTACCAAACAATAAGATTTTTCGAGTGAATTCAGGAATATTACTTAAACATTGAAGAGCACTATTCATAAAACATGTATTACCTAAATTGGTTAGACCACATAGACCAGGAACAAGATCATCTTGTCTTTGAAAGCTAATCATTGAATATTGATTAAATTTCATCTCAGCTAAAGTCAAATCATCTAGATTGGTATCAAATTTGGTCCAACCATTTTCTGTCCACAAGTATAAATATTTGGTTCTTTGACTTATGACTCGTTTTCTTGCTTCTTCTTTTAGTTGACCAATAGTTATCGATGAATCTACATTAAGATATTCAAAATCTGTTTTGTTCATTGATTGTTTACAAAGTTTTACAGTTAAATTCTTATCTCTAATTTTTGATGTATGATGTATTTTTGTATTTGCTTCTTCAATTTTTTCGACATTCAAAGTGGTATAAGAAGGAAGCTGTAGATCAGTGATTGTTGTATAACCATCTGCATCAGAAATAGGCACCCAAATATAATCGACATAATCAAAACTTGTTAGCGAGAAATCTGTGAACTTCATATTTAAATTAAGTTGTTTACAGATCTCTTCTTTCAATTGTATTAAAGTATTGTCTTTCGGAACATCTATATATTTGACATTATTTCGATTTCGATATGTTCTGCATACTGGATAGGAAACAGTTTTTGAAGTTGTGGACAATGTAGGTACAGTGGATAATAATTCTCGTTTTTGAGAGTAGTGCTTATCGTTCGAAAGTGATGATATAGAAGGAAAAGATTGACCATTATATGATTTTTCATAGTTCATTCTAGAAAAGATGATGATGAACATTGTTTTTTAGAGAACTTCTTTTTACATACATGAAATTTTTGTATAAAATTATGATTCAATTAAAAATCTGAAATAAAAAAGTTCAATGAATTAATATTTCTAGCAATGTATATTAATTTAATTTTTTTTTAAATACACCAAAACATAAGCATTTCGATTTACAAGACGACGACTATCAAGAACAGGTTCAATATTTGAATCATTAAAATGATACCATTCATCTGAACCATTTAAACGAGCAAATGTTGTATAATGTCCTCCTTTTAAATTACCAACATGCATAGAAACAGCGACAAGATCATACAATGAATCACCATTACCGTCAACATTCCAATTGATAATTGGATAATTAACTAATGTATTTAATTTATCATTTGTCTCATTAAAAGTAAATCGTTTAAGTTGAACAATAATTACTGGTGGTAATGGTTGACATAGACTTGTTTGTTGTTTAGCTGATCGAAGATCTTGACAATTCGAACAATAATATTGTCCATCGAGTTGTTCTTCTTTCAAAAAATCATCTAATAATATTTGAAGAGTTACTGTTGATTCATTTTCAAGTGGTAATGGAAGACAATAAGTTATTTCTTCAAGTGAATCACAAATATCACAGTCTAAACATGTTACTTTAGATTGAGTTGTAATAGAAAAAAGATTTGAAATAATAGATGATTGTTCTTTTGACGAGTCATTTTCTATGAATTCAGAGTGAAGTACATTAAGAAGAGAATTCATGAATTCATGAGAATCTTTTTGAGCATAATCAGAAAAGATTCGAGCATGTTGACTAATACGTTTTTTGATATCATGAGGAGCAACATATGAGTTTTTACCTGACCACATTGATTTAATCAATGAAGTATAAGCTTGAGTAACGGTTTTCTCATGATTTGATAAATTTTGTTTTTTAGCCCATTCAGTCAGTTTAGGTATGTTACTTAAACATTGGATAGCACTATTCATAAAACATGTATTACCAATATTGGTTAGACTACATAAACCAGGTTCAATGGATAGATTTTTATGGGTGTTTTTGAACTTTCTGCTTTTAAAAGTTATTTGGGATGAACTATCTATTTCATTGTGTTTAGCTATCTCAATCGACCCATCACAAATTGACATTGGTGATGACCATGGGATAAATTTCACTAATTGAAGATAGCGGATAAAAATCAAGAGAAGCAAATCAATAGACAGCATTATTGTAGGTATTGAAGAAGTACAAGATGATTGTTTTGGATCTGTATTCATTGGCAGTATCGATGTATCACTTGAAGATTTTTCTATTGGTTCTTTAGGTAACTGTTCCATAAATAGATGAAGGACGCGTAGATCTATATTCAATAAAATTTTGTTAAAAAAAATAACAACTAATAGATAATAGACTCACCCAAATCATTCCACTGATAGAAAATCAAAGAAGGTGGGATAAACGTGTAAAGTTTTATATTGTTTACGTTAATATCGTCGATACAAACGTTATTATTTCTTTTGTCATTATATTTCAAAGCCAAGTCTTGTGTACTCAATTCGTCTGAAATATCCATCTAAAATAAATATCTAATAGAATAAAATAGCTACTCAACTATTGATAATTTCTCAATCATTCTGTTTCAAATAAATAAGTATATATGCTTGTCTTGCAATAAATGGGATAAGTACTTTTTTCGACTCAATTTCTTCAAAATAACTATCATCAAATCTATACCATTTATTTATTCTATAATTATATGCCATAGTTGTATAATGTCCACCAGCAAGACTTCCACTGTGCATGGATATAGCAGATAATTGATATCTATCATTATTTGATAGTAAATTTCGATGTTCAAGTTTGTATTGAACTAATGTATCAATTTTTCTTTTTGTACTATCATAAGGAAATCGTTTCAATTGAATAATAAGAGCACGAGGTAATGATTGAGTAATTAGAGTTCTATGTCGTGCTGATTGACATATTTTACATTTGTGACAGTAATATTGTCCATCTAATGGATCTTCTTGACAAAAATCTTTGATAAGATCTTCTAATAAAACTTTCTTTTCATCATAAAATTTGAAATCAGGAATTGGAAGTGGAAGAAATGTTGTTGTTTCATCAATAATATCAAAATGTTGGCATTTATTGCAAGTTGCTATTGATTGAGTATGAATTCGAAATAGATTAATAAGAAATGAATTTGAATCAACTGTTTCTATAGCATTAAGAAGAGAATTCATGAATTCATGAGAATCTTTTTGATCATAATCAGAAAAGATGGTTGATGAACGACTGAGATATTGTTTTAATTCACGAGGTGTGACACATGCATGATGACCTGACCACATTAATTGTACTAAAGAAATATAAACATCGATTATATTCAAGTAAGATGAGGACGGTTGTTGTTCCATAATCCATTTGATTATATCTGGTATACTGTTCAAACATTGAATAGCACTATTCATATAGCAAGTGTTTCCAATATTGTTTAGGCCACAGACTCCTGGAATATGACATGTTGATAGAAGATTCGAATGATCTTTTGATACTCTTTCATGATCTGACGAGGAATTTGATGAAATACTTGGTATGGGTGGTAACTTTGATTTTGATGGCAAATGCGGAGTTGTATTCAAATGTGATCGGTTGCATTTGAATGGATTGAGTCTGATTTGACTATGCACATCATCTTCATTGGCTGTTGTCGATTCAGAAGTACGTCTGAATACAAACGACTGAGAATTCTCTTCAATACGTCCTACGAAAATTTTTTTTTTGTAAAAGATTCCTAACAAAAATTATGATTCTTATAAAATTTTGTATATCATACCAGTTTTAAAGATATATAGGGTAGGATAAGGATAAGCATGCTACATGGTATTGTGTAAGTAAGTATTCGAAAATTTTCTCAGTCAGAGTATAAGATACGAAAAAGCTTACCTGAACACATTTAAATGATTTCTAAAACCGTGCTATAATAGAATTCTAGGTCTCATAGAGGAAGAAGATGTTTCGATCTTTATTTCATTTATTAGAATTCTTCTAGTTTTTGTATGTGCCAAATATTCATATATATTCTGTTGAGCTACGAGTGAATATTCACTTACTTGGAAGTTTGTTGCTTTTAAAGAGCCGTTGAAACAATGTCGGCGATTTAGTTATTCCATCATTTTTGTATGATGAACTCGTTGTCTGATGCAGCACCGCTTCGTCTATTAGATTTGTTTTCACAAAAGACGGTTTTGTAGATAAATTTTTGCGTTCTGAACGTTTGAATTGAGATTTCTCGGTTAACCTTGAATTCTTTTGTTTGTTTTGTTCCTTTTTCGATTTCATTCCACAACAATAGTTCATCTGAAAAAAAAATTATGCATTACAAAAGATACTAAGATATAGAGATAAATCTCGTTTATTCAATGACTTTAGCAATAACAAAAAATCATAAGATATTGTTCATGTACAGCAAACACAGAAATATTATTCTTAATGACAAAGACGTGGAAATATGTTAAATGTTTGTTGTGCTAGTGGACCACACGGTTGATGATATGCAGATTTATAATCACGCTTACATTCTTCTTCCGTTTTGAGACAAATAAAACAGAATTTGTGACCACATTTACACCTATGATACTTGCATTTTTGATCATACGAGCCACATTCAAAACATTTTGGACAACATCGCCGATTTGGTACTTTCATTGATTTGTTATATTCAAGTGTAACTAATTGATAGGTAATTTTCGTTTCCCAAAAACAATTTACTTTGCATGTATACGTTTCATTACGCATTCTTTTTTCTTTTTCATCCCAGTCAGCATTGCAAAAAAAACATAACCATCGTTGACAATTGTCACATTTTTGTTTTGCATACATAGTACTATTGATAGAAAATGCACCACATGTACATATTTGAAAATCGATATTTCGTGCCATTAATTTTGTCTCATCTAATTGAACGAGTGATTGGATAAATTGTGGAGTAACAAAAAAATTTTCTGGTGATACAGTTTGATTACAAGTAAGACAAATGATTTTATAATCATAATTGACAAAATAATTAGGAAAACATTCTTTGCAAATAATTGAACTGCAGCAAAATTTAATACACTTTTTTTCTTCTGTACAAATCATACATTCTGAATTTGTCTGTTGAGTTGGAATTTTACGTAATTCATCTTGAAGATCAACGATAATAGTTGCTTTATGCGAGTCAATATCAAGTAAACCTGAACCACCATCCATTCGTTGACAAACATAAATGATTGTGTTATTCTTAATAGATTTTTTCAATTCAGCAAATTTAATTGGATCATTGTCTTGTATTTCTTGTCCATTAACGATAAGTCTATAGTTAGTAGAGCCAAATTTTTCTTGAACTATTTTTTTAATGTCTTCAACAGTGTAACCTTCTTTAAGTTGTGCAGTATGTTTACTGCCTTTCATGGTTGAGAACAACACGTTAATAATACTCGACATGGTTTTGAAATAATTCTAAAGACAAAATAATATTTTTCTGATAATAAACAATAATGGGAAGATTCAGATTAATGCGTAACGAAGTTTTCTATGATGCATATATGTCTAATATATGTCTTTCGTGTAGCACTGAGGAAAACAATGAAATACTGTTTGGCTATGCGAAACGCACGCCTTTTATGTGTCTGCAAGAGTTCATTGTAAGTGGAAATTTCCAACTGTTTTAATAGCGTCATTTTTATATTAGTTTTTTTCCAACATTTGTCATACCCATAATTTAAGCTGTTTTTCTTTCTTCCAACTTAAGCATACTGAAAGGTACTGATGAATCTCGAGATGCATCGTTCGCAATAGAACAAGAAACAATAAAAAGCATCTTAAGCAAGACATTACACTTTTTTTTTTGATATTTTTGTTTTCCTCCTTTTGCACACAAGTTGGTAAAAAGAGAATTTATTTCGCCATATGAAGCAAAGTTATATGATTTGTGCATTATAACTCCTCGTGTAGAAGGTGGAACTAAAGATCGTTGAGATGCAATAAGCAATTGCTTACGAAATCTTTTAAAAGAACATCGATAAAAGTAAGGAAAAGAGCTACTAGCGTTAAGTGAATCATGTTTCAACATAAAACTTTGCTCATTCTTTCTGTTGTTATACTAAATGCTTTTGGTGAATTGAAGTCTTGTATAGAAACATTCTATATCAAAATATATGTGCAAAAGTAGTAAGAAAGAACTTTTTAAGGATATGTTTAAATGAAAAATATTGAATTCTGATGCTTTCTAGAGCTTATGAATGACTCATAAGTAAATGCTTGATGCACTGATGCGTACAAGATATAGAATTAAAAATGGAATAGACATCAGCTTCAAAAGTTGTTCGAACATCTATGAGTTTGGTCATACAAAAGAAAGTTTGAAAACAAATAAAGAACCACAAATCAACTTTATATATACTATTTTATATTTTCAAGTATGTTCTATTATTCATATAGAAACAGCATGAGTCTATCTGAGTTTCCTACATTTATAGTTGACTTTCTAGAAAATCTTTAATTTTCAAAGAGAAAAATTTACTATTTGTTTTCTCTGACAATACTGGTTTTCTTTTCAAGTTATACTTTTTTTTTACATCAAAACAATTTGAAAAATAACTCATATGGTAGAGAAAAAAATCTGCACACGATGCTAAAGCTTAAAATAGAATAAAGAATAAAATAACAACTTTGAACGTGTTTAAAAATCCATAGCAACAGATGCCTTGCAAGTAACTTGGAAATTTTTGCTTTTTCTATCTGGGTTTTTTCACAGCTAGCTTTTTATTTTTTGTTCCTCTTACACTATCGCAAAGAGTAGATTGCGACAGTTGTAAACGATGAAATATAACATGATATGGTATCATATCCACATACGTTTTTACTCATTCAAGAGGAAGAGATTTATACTCCCCAAATTCATTAAACACTGGAAATATTATTTATTCACTTGAAAAAGATACTGTCTAATCTGTTGTTCGAATTGATTTAAATAATAGAACGAAAAAGTATTATTTATTTAAAAATAAAATATCTACTGTTGCATATATTGCTCGACTAAATCGGTCGTATGTCTTATCCATGGTTGAATGTGTGGCGTCGTATACGTTCGGGATATATTATGGTCGTATATGATCACCGTTTTTTTTTTGTGATGCATTTCGTAGCATACAGCTGTTTATGATAATGGCTTTTCGACCTGGGAGACTATCGTGCAGAGAATTTTTTTCTCTATCAAATAAGGCGTTTTGCTCAAATTGTTTTTACGTAAAATAAAAGTGAAACTAGAAAAAAAAAATGCTAGATTTCTGAGAGAAAACATAAATAGTAATTTTTTCTCTTAAAAAAAGACTTTTTTCGGAAAGTCAATTATTATTTTAGGAAAATTCAGTGAAATTTTCTCATATTTATATGAATAATAGAACAGATTTTGAACTATTGAATAGTATAATCAAAGTTGATATAGAATTTTTCTCTTGTTTCAAAACTTCTTTTGTGAGATAACAGTTTCTGATTAAGACATTAGTCTTACATTCGAATGTAAAGTTCAATGTCGGTATCAATTTAGTTAAAAATCTCAAAGAACCGATAGAAACTATTCTTCTTGTCTTAATCTTTTACTTGCCACGGTAGTTCTAGAGGAACCACTGATGAACAAATAGAGTATTGATCTCCTCAATATGGTAATGGTTTGAACAGACCGGTCAAAGGTATTATCCTTTGTGCGGAGGACTTTGATCGTTCCAGTAGCTATTGGGAAAAATAAGGGGAAACATCTTTAAAAATCGTACTTTTCCCTCTAGTATAATAGTATTATGATCTGTATCTTCTTTAGCAGCAGTCATAAGGATTTTTCCTCTTTATCTATAGAATTATAAATAAGTACTTATGTTCTTCTTCTTTTCTCTTGTTGTTAGTCATTTGTCATGGATTTTTCTTTCCTGCCTTGTATGTATTTATGATGAATTTTTCATTTTCGTTCCTATATGTTGGAGTTTTCTCTTCCCTTCTGTTCTTCTTTTTTTCATGTTGTTCTATGAATTTTCCTTTCTTTGTTCATCGTTTATGGGATTTTTCATTAAGACTTTTCCCAATATTATCATCGTATACATATTAGTTAGATTGTTGCGACGAAGAGTAGAAATAGATATACATATCGAAATAAGGTCTCATAGATAATGTTAACTAGACACAAGTAGCATCCATGTTTTTTTTATTTGACTTAAATGATAAAACAAGCGCTGAATATATGAAACAGTAGTTTTAATAACATATGTATTTTCGACAGATATTTTTTCAAGCATCTTTCTGGTCTCAAGATAACAATGATATCAAAAGAAGGCAGTCAGTCGATAACAAATATTTTATACGACTTCTAATGTGATAAGACTGATCAAAAATATGTATGATATACGTCTATTTCCCCTTTTTGCCTCCGATGATTAGTGCAGGGTTCATTGAAAAGTTTACTATGTTTTATTCGACAAGCTATCATTATTTAATGTTGGAACATGTTAAGGTGATTCTACTAAATTTGAAAAAGATGACTCTATACGTCATAAGTATTTCTAAAAGATTATAAATTACGAATATTTTCTACAACATTTTATGTTATCTTTCTATTGATGCTAAATAGTAATATTTAATCTTGTTTATTAAAATCAATGGATACATAGCAACAATGAGAAAACACCTTGTAGCACAAGACTAGGCTAGTGGCTTATTGTTTATTGACCGATAAAATTATCCGTTTATCGGCTGATAGACTCTCACGAGTGATAGAAACAAATAAAAAAAAATTAAAATTCTTCATAAAGTTGATGTTGAAGTGATGAAACTTTTGCTATAGAAATAAACAATTTCATTAAAAAGCATTCAATTATTAAGTATAATGTTTTTTAAGTTCAAACGAGCTCGAACTTTTCCAGCAGATTGATAAAACAATAAAAGTTCACATTTCTGTTAAAATAAGATCATCGAAAACCAGATACTTCCATTGGTTTTCTTATGAATTTATCATGCACTCAATGTGTGTGAAAAAATCGCAGAAGACTTCATGGAACTTCAAAAGTGAAGTTTCTGTTGCTTCCCCTCGGTCGATATATATCACATAACACGTCCACTAAATGTATCTTATATGTTGGCAGAAAAGAATTCTACAAAAAAAATTATACTTTGAAACTTGTCAATTTCGTAAATGATGCTTTTCAGTAACAAACTAATAAAACAAAATACTCTGTTTCATTAATTGGTACTTTATTAAATTCCGTACAATTAAAATAACGTTAGTTATAAATTAAATGCTTTGGTTCTATTTTTTAACTGCAACTTCTGCCAAGGTACCCGCAGCGGGTGAAGGAAGATGGTAAAACGTTAATAATGATTTGAAAAATTTGATTAACGAAATTATATAATACGAAAATGTTTGTTTGTCAGTATTGAATAAATGAATAATTTTTGAAATAATAAATTTAAAAAGAAATGATTGCTCACATTCAATACGTTAGCGATCTCTGTCGTTTGTTTACACTAAGAATCGATCTAATTGGTTGCTGCCATAAAACTATTTTTGTGTTTCTTTTTCAAGGAGTTCGGAATCGATCAGTGAGTTTGTTGTCGTTGTCGACCACGAAAAGAATAGAATAAGAAAGTTTGCATTTAAGGACAAAATGTTTCTAATGATTTACTTTAGATCGATATGGGTGGTCCAACCGGTGTACCGCAAAAAGCACAAACAACAACAAAAGATATCTTAATCGACTTTCTTGCTGGTGGAACAGGTTTGTTTTTCTTCTTCGTATTTAAATAAAATACACTATAATTTTATTTTTTATTTTAGCTGTATGTACCATTATTTTATTATAGTTAATTATTATTATGATAATTATTATTATAGGGAGCTATTTCGAAAACAGCTGTTGCACCACTTGAACGTGTTAAACTTCTTCTTCAAACTCAAGATGTGAATCAAAAAATTTCAGCAGGAAAAATGTATAAAGGATTCGGTGATTGTTTTATTCGATGTGTTCGAGAAGAAGGAACTATATCACTCTGGCGTGGAAATTGGGCGAATGTTTTGCGTTATTTTCCAACAGTAATTTATTCTTGTTTATCATAATCTAATTAAAAAAAGTTAATAAATAAATTTTTATTTTATTTAATCATTTAGCAAGCCTTAAATTTTGCTTTCAAAGAACGTTATCAACGAATTTTTGCTAATTACAATCCAGTTTTAAATCCATATAAATTCTTTGCTGGTAATTTATTTGCTGGTGGTATGGCTGGTGCGACTGGTCTATTATTTGTTTATCCACTTGATTTTGCTCGTACACGTCTTGGTGTTGATATTGGAAAATCAATTAATGAACGACAATTTAGAGGCATGAACGATTGTATTGCAAAAATTTATAAAGCTGATGGAATTCAAGGTTAAATTTTTCTTAATAATTGAAATTATATATAAAATTAAAATTTATTTTCTTCTAGGTCTCTATCGCGGTTTTGCTATTAGTGTTGCTGGTATTTTTGTCTATCGAGCATTCTATTTTGGTGGTTATGATGCTGGAAAAAGATTTATGTTCGGAGATGATCCAAATCCAAGTATATTGTATCGTTTTCTTTTTGCACAATTTGTTACGTCGTCATCGGAATTTCTTGCTTATCCACTTGATACAATTCGACGGTATGTTTTGTATTTTGAAATTTTAATCAAAAAACAAAGGAAAAATAATAAATTTCTTGTTTTTTTTAGTCGTTTGATGATGCAAAGTGGTCGTGGAGACATTATCTATAGAGGAACATTAGATTGTGCTCGAAAGATTGCTGTTACTGAAGGTTTATTAGCCTTTTTTAAAGGCAATTTATCAAATATTTATCGTAGCGTTGGTTCATCGCTTGTACTCGTTCTCTATGATGAATTCAAACGATGGCTATTTCTAGCTGGACAAGCCTCCTATGCCAAATGATTTATTTTTCCTATTAGAAAAGAAAAACGGGTGGTGCTCTAGAACTAGGAATCTACTTTTTTTTCTTGTCACATCTGCTTGTTTCTTTTGATCCCATCTCTTTTCTCAAGCTACATGGTCCGTATCCTCTACTTTTGATGTATCCTGATGTTTTTGTGTGTCTCGGGGATAACAGTGACTTGAGTTCTATAGCTATTTTCTGTTTGTCGAGCACAACACATTTTTCTGTATAATAGATATTTGAAAAAAAAACAACAATAAGAACATGAAATATTCATTCCTTCTTTTTTATGTCCAACCCACTTATATTCTTTAATAAATCAGCCAAAGAATTAGATAAATCATCAATCTCAACAACAACAAAATAGAGCAAAATATACAAGTTTGATCTTCATCTAGACTAGCGCCCATTCTCCAATAGACTTTGTACGTGTGATCGTGTCAGCGAAAGAATTTACACTATAGATATCCATTATTATCAATAAAGTGAATGAAAAAATTTTCAGTGTTTCATTATCTTGTTGTTAGATGAAAATATCACCTTCAGCTGACGCATATCGAAGAATCAATTTTACTAAAAATTACCAGTGTCTCATTGACAATTAACTGAATAGTCATCAAATAACTATTTAAAAAACAACGTTTTTCTTAACAACTGCAGTTTATTACATACATGAATATTCGTCAATATAATCCATCAACTCAGTACTATATAATAAAGAATTGATAATCGTTTAACATATTGTACTGAGCCGATAGTTTTTTATTGTTATTAAATTGTAGTATTTGAATCGAATTTTTCTATCCACAAGATTTTTTTATAAAAAAAGTCAACTGACAAAAACAAATCAAGTTTATTTAATGAGTAATGAAAATGAAGATTCGAAATTTTAGTCTCGAATTGCAATAGTGAAAATCCAATAATTTTCTGTCAAAACAGATTTTTTCGCCTTTTCAAAGATTATTTCACTACTATCGAACAAACGAAAAGATAAAACTAATTGGAAGAGAATGCAAAATTCTGCTTCTAACTCATAGCTTTTAACTCGTTGGAAATACTTTCTAGCGAGTTAAAAGTGAACAAATACCTTATCTAAAAACTTTCTGACCACTTTCTACTATATAATATATATATGAAAGTACCTACTTACAAGATGAACATCACTATCAATGCTTCTGTTATATTGTTTCTTTTTTCCTTTTTGCATAGAATATTGGTGATATCAACTTTCGATTTAAAACAGAACTCAATTTTTTACTAGGATCTACTAAAATTAATCAAGAAGAAAATTGTTCGATACAAATAATAATCGAGACATTTATACGAATTCAAAAAGAAAGCATGAATGCAGGCGAATAAGCTAAATCGATACCATAAACAAAGACGCAAGCGACTATTAGTAAACTGAAAATCACTTCAAAGAAACACATCTTTCTCTTATATATGCAAAATATAAATTAGAATTTCTTTTTAAAATTAAAGCTACTAGAACCACAATCTGTCATGAAACTATATCAAAATTAATTCCGATAGAAAAATTGAACCAACGAAAAAAGTATTCTAATTATCCAATATGTCTTCATTATTTGATTACGCGATCAAAAAATAATACCCAGTGTAAAAAAAGAACAACTAGCCAAAAGTTCAATATCAAGTACCAGAGATCAACGAGTTAGGCTTGCGCCATTGCTCACGCTTCTTTTAACAAGAGCTAGATGAGTGATGCCAATTTAGATCCTCGATCACGAACTGTTACAGGTGTAATCACAAACCCATTTTTTCGAAAAGGTGAAAGAACTATAGAATAGTATTCATTTTCTTTTATATGGTATTATAAAATTTAGAAGAACTGTTCATAATCTCTAAATGGCATGACTAACCATCGGTGATCTACACATGATGTGAGTTCGAACTTAAGAGTAAGCAATGCTAAGTCTACTATTAAAAAGAGAATGATTGATAGTATATGAAATGGACGCGTTTCTATTCCTCAGCAGCAATGAGTGCTCTGAACAAGCGAAATTATTCTTCGAGTGAACAACTAGAAAATTTGTGTAAAATATGGCAGTAGAATACAGAGTCAAACAAAAATCGGTTAGTAGACAAAAAACTCTTCAATTAGTGATTCATCGATCGAATATAAAGAACTCTTTCAATATATAACGTTCTTACAAGCCAAGATAATACGTTCGAAAACCATCTCTATATTTGATGAAATTCCGTAACGAGATTCACTTATAATATATTTTGCTAGTTTATATTACTAATTTTCGCAGCAAAAATGGCATCCCCATATAAAACTTAATCAGCTCCATCGAACACATCTGTTTTAAACACAGTTTTATTTAATATCCTTATTTGTTGTCTAAAAATACTACGTTACAGAATTCTATTAGTATCTGAATTTAGTGGCGTTTTTAGACCATTTAACGTTTTGCACCGTTTTTGTTCATAAGTGAGCACATATTTTCGAATTCTGAAGAAAATGAAATATTTATTTAATCAAAATTTTATCTTTTATTTTTCTCAAGAGTTTCTCAGGTCGAAAAAGTTAAAAAGTTTTTTTTTCGTTGTGTTATACTGAAAAATACATTATTTGACTCAGAATTCAATGCTGGTGATGAATATCTCGTTGCTTTTAACTCTTTTGCTTTCATATGAGTCCAAACTGTAATTTTCGGAAAAGAGATGACATTTCATAACGAACACTCTTTAATTTGTTATTCATTACAATTATGTTAGTTAATAAATGATCTGATATTCTGAAAGCTTGTTAAAACCTCAACAATTGTTGTATGGAAACTTTATTTGCATGTTGCTTCGTTTCATAGTAAAACGTTAAGCTCTCAGTTTCGCTAGAAAAATTTTCATTTTTTGAAATTCCGTACTGGCCGGTATTTTCTAAATTGAAAGTCTCTATTTATAATAAAAATTTCAAAGAATTTTTTTTTTGCCACTAACAAAAAGTAAATGTTACAACTTGAAAAAAATGAAAATTCGCAATTCTTGGTCACGTTGAAAACCAATACATTTTTTTTTATTGTGTACGAAATAAAAATACTGGGACTATGATTCATATCGATCAACTTTCACTTTCCTGTTGCAACTTATGATCATTCAAATTTGAAAATGAAATTATATATGTGTCTTTTTGTCTTCTATTTATTTCCAACAAGCAAAGGTTAATATTAATTTTTTGTTTGTTACGATTGCATCACATAATCGACAGAGAATAAGAAATAAAAGAAAAAATATAGTATGAAACAATAAACAAGTACAAAGAGCAAACAAAGGAATTGGTTCACTGTGACCTTTTTTTTAATTCAATTAGAAAATAGAAAAAGAAATCGAAACATTAAGCGTAATCACGTACAAAATTATTTAATTTAGTACATGACGGTGTTGTTTGTTGATGAGCTTGACGATAGAGATTATTATCATTCATCATTCTTGCCCGCCATATCATTGATTCTTTATACTGTTGTTCACGATAACATTGATGTCGTATATCAGATATATATTCATCGATAACTGATGATTCGAATTTATCTAATTCGGCATCTGTTTTTGGTGGCTGAAAATCTGATTTAACGTAATATTGAATCTTTGATATTCGTGTCTCACGTAAATTAGTATATTTTCTAAAATAATAAGTGTAATACTAGAAAGAAAATAAGTTTAATACACATACCCAGTACGATGCAATTGAAATTGCGGTTCACTCACTAATAGTGTTCCGATAATTGAAATAAGAAATAAAAAAAAATACGGTAATAATTGGACAAATGTATGTGTTGTCTAAAAACAAGTCCAAGAAAGAAAACAAATTAATTTAATTCAAATAATGAAAAAAAAAACAAACATTTTGTGTTGAATGTGTTGTGAAATGGTATGTATTTGGTTGTTGACGGCGTCGATATGTACGAGTTGTTGGACCTATATGGTCATAAGTTTCCTTTTTCTTTTCTTTTTTATATGTAATATTTATCATACCAGAATAACCAAAGAAAAGATTAAATAATTCCTCTGCTGAAAAATCATCATCTCCATCACTATAATAGTAGTATTGCCGTCCACCGGTACTACTATGAGTATGTTGTGGTTCCATTGCTTGACCATATTGATCATATTGTTCACGTTTTTTTGGATCATTTAATATTGAAAAAGCTTTCCCAATAGCTATTAAAGAAATTAGAATTAAGAAAAATTTAGCTTTCGATTTTTTTTTCAGGATAGATTACCTTTGAAAGCTTCAGTAGCACCTGGTGCTTTACATTTGTCGGGATGAAACTAAATAAGAGAAAAATTAATCAATGAAAAAACAATGCTTCATTCTTTGCTTACTTGAAGAGCTAATTTTCTATAAGCTTTTTTTAAATCGGCTTCCGGTGATGTTTTACTAACACCAAGAATTTCGTATAAATCTTTGCATGCTTTGATTCTAATATGAAAAATAATAAAAATGAATATTAGCATTCTAATCAAATATAAAGAACGATAAACATGTCATATTAAATTTGGTGTTTAAATGTCACATTCTTTTATTTACGCATTAATCGCTTATTCTATTTGTCTGCTACTTGTCTCATACTAATAAGAGAGCTTCACAAATTGATATATCATTCTTGAAATAAGTCTTAACTCATTCAGTAAACTCTATTGAAACTAGAAAAAGTCTACAAGGATTCGTACAGATAGCTGTTTCTCACTCCGATCGAAGAACAGTCCTTGACAGTGAAATATAAAGCACTAGCGAGACCATATTTTTCTGTAAATACAGGATTAGTAATGTGATATCGTATACGGTCAGTAATATTGTATGTTTGATAACGATACTAGAAGGTATTAAAATGGTCGTTTCCGATAATACGTAGTATTTGACTTGGGGAGTAGTTTTTCTTTCAGAGTACAAACACACAGTGTATTGTGTAAAGAGAAAATTCCCTAGTTCAAATCTACGATTAATGTATGCTGCCAGCATATCAATTTGAGCTCATTCTAAACAAATCTTTTTGATAATAAAGCCCAAATACTTCATCGTATTTCACTGATGCTTAAGTCTTGAAGTTTGATGCAATATTTAGGATTTATTGCTAGACAGATTTATATAAAATGAATTCATACTAATATGCTGGTGACACATGTTATTTGTAGAGTTGAAATAATTCAAAGGTTCTAGAGGATAGCTATGATATAACCTTCGAGTACACAATTTTGAATTTTCCTACTTGATGTGGTGCGTTGGCGACAAAATTTCAGGAGAGTCAATCATCCAGCGCTACAAAACAATTGGCATTTCTCTTTAAGTCCCCCCCTCTCCTCAGAAGCCTTAATTTTTCGAAAAAAAAAACTCGATTTTGAGATTTATACATATTCTGATAGTGCTTGTAATGGAATACAACCTAGCATCATTTTTTTTGCCAAAACATATACATTGGTCTTTTTTCTGGCGAATTTTTTTTCTGAGAATGTGCTACTGAGACATAAAGGGTGTATCATAATAACTGAGGATACAGTGTTAATGATATTTTTCATACTTTTGTTTGACCAATCTCCCTCGGACAAAAAAAACGGCCTTTTTCCATTTCATTTTTGCATCACTTAATACGTTGTTTTAAAAAAACAAAATATACCAGGAGATGCAGCGTGAAAAGAACTATAATTTACAAAGTAAATCTTATTTTAATTCTGTACTTTTTGTTTTGAAAAAAAGCAAAATTGTGTGCGACCAATTTTCGACGCTGCGAAAAAATNCGTTTAGCAAATAAAATCATCTGTTTACTCGCAAGAAAATTATGAATTTCTTTTAATTTTGAAGCAAATTTTTTTACTTTTTGTCAAAATTTCATCTGAATGACAGACCATTTTTTCGATGTTATGCAGAAATGACTGGTTTCAAAATGATTTTGTCTGATACAATATCGAAGAGAAAGATGCCCCTCTGTCTCTTCTTTCGATTGGTGAAAACCGTAGGTGTCTAGCTGATTGCGTTCTTGAGTTATTCAAAAAACAGTGGGATGCATTATATTTTGAAACGGACATTAGTATATCAATTTTCATCATAGCAGATGTCAAACACTCATCTAGGCTAATGAATTAATGATTTACTAACGAAACATTTTTCTAACGAGGTAATCTTTTTCTGTTGTTATTGTAATTGACATCCTTTCTTTCTTTTTTTCTACAATACATTTGCTATATGTTAAAGTTATTGCTTTTGACTTGGATTGTTGTTTGAACGTGGCATTTTGTTTTTATAAGTTGCAACACTTTAAAGTTAAATCATTCTTGTAGCTTTCCAAATGTCAGAAAATAGTAATATCGAGAAAGAATATGTGAATAAGCGTGTAAGTGAATTTAGCGATAAAAAGATAATAATAAATTAACCATTTAGCAACAAAACAATAAAATCAAATCAAACGAGTGCTTCTTTCTCTATTTTTATTTTTAAGAGTTAATAAAGAAAAATAGCATAGATGTCAAGTCAGTATGAAACTTTAATGATTCGATCTCTCTCCGTAAAAAGATCAATAAAACTATAGAATATCATTGATAATGTTACTGTTCTTTCTATTTTGATTTATTTTTCTTGTGTCCTTTCTCTTCCTAAGCTTAAGAGATTGTTTCTCTAAAAAACATCATCTGCTTAAATAGACAAGAGAAGAGAGAGCATATTGATGTCAGAAGGCATTGTGTCTGAGATATAAGAGAGCTCAATACCAACATGAAAGTTAATGAATCAATTTGAGATTTCTAAAACATATTTTTCCATAATTGCCCATGATGTCATAGAAATTTGAGAAGCAAACATTTTAATACGCCGAAATATGTCATTGACGATCATTTATTACTAGCTTGCAGAAACACTACAATTTTAATACTTAAATAAAATGAACTGATCATATTAGATGATACTTAATGTATCGATTTTCTGTTTATTTTTCAGATACACTAAGATAAATTCTTCACATGTCAATGTTTCGTTAGAAAATTGTTTCAGATAATTTGAGGCTCTTTAGAAAATACAAAAAAAATCTAGCTGCCTACACCAGACAATGCAATGTTGGACTTGACATTGTTGATAATTATAAGAAAACTGTTATAGATAAGTTAAAAAATACCATTTTCTAATAATTTTTCTTCAACCTCAAAAAAATATAATAGTACTATATATAATATTTTACAAGTCGTGTAATTGAATAGAATGAATTGAGATAAAGTTCTTATTAAGGACTCATAAGGTATTTCCGAACAAGATTATTAGTGTAGAATTATGCAACATCGTTATCTTAGTAGGACGTTATGAGGAAAATGACAGTGAGCTGTATTTATCGGAATCATCACATCATAATTTGACTAGGTTAAGATCATTACTTCAACCATTTACTCAGGAAGTGTACCATTTGAGAAATAGAATCATAGGAAGTGATACTGTTACAGGATATCTTATTATATCATAGCCTACGAATTACAACAAATGAAAATATCGATTAATTCAGATAAAAGAAATCTAACGCAGATTTTAATGACATTCTCAACAGAAACAAAAGTTTAAAACCTTGAAAATCATGTTACAAGATATACCAGGTTTAATATATCAATAAAGAAAGCCTTCTTAACTCGTTTGATTGTGAAAAATTGTGTATACATTTCAGGACAGTGTGATACAGTAGATTTAACATGAGTATGCACCTGAGAATGAGAATAACTATTCGACGACAACAAACTAGAATATGCATTTGTGTATTCATCATCATATTCGTGGTGTTAATCGTTCAAACGGTACGCTACGCATTGCGACGTCGTTCTTCCATAAAGTATATAAATCAGATGGACCTCTCTCGATATGCGAATGTTACGTGGCCTCGACAGCGTGTACCTCGTGTAATCCATCAAACTTATCGTACGTATGATATACCTGCAATTTGGAATACATCGGTACAGTCGGTAATTACGATGAATGCTGGTGACTCTAAGTATCGTCGATGGTCGCATGCAGATATGGATGCGTTTGTTCAACAACATGAACCCCATTTCTATCGGAATACTTTTGTCAATTACCGATATGATATGCAGCGTATCGATTCGTTTCGATACGTATTAATGTTTTACTTAGGTGGTATCTACATCGACATGGACAACGGTTGTCATCGTCCTTTGCGTGAATTTGTAGCCACTATGGAGGCACTTGATCCAGACTCGCCTCATCTTGCTCTTTTTCCAGCTGAAGATACATTCGGTGTTCAAACCGATTTCGTAGTTAGTACTGCTGGTCATCCAATATATAAGCAGTTTATTTCACGATTGTCTCAGTTCAATCATAATTTTCTCATTCATCATATTACTATATTACTTAGTGCTGGTCCACTCTATGCTACTTTCCAAGAACGCTTTTTCCATCAGACAGACAAACAAGTTGTACGAATATTGGATAATCAGATCTATCGTTCCACGTTTTGGAAGACAAATGGAGGTACCTGGTTTGGTCGCGATACTTTAGTGATACTCTATGTTTTTTACCATAGAAATCGTATTTTGTGGTATAGCAAAATATTGGCTATTTGTCTTGCTGTTCTTTTTATTGTGATCAAGTTTTATAGAAAATGGTGAAAACGTTTTTTTTTAGGCTCCACCATCATACAAGCATATTGTTACCCATTCCTGAAAACTTTTCGACTATGATTGATTCGTTTAATAAACAGAGAAGTCCGATTATAATAGATTTTGCATGTTGATGAACAATCGCTGATGCTGGTTGAATATGAATCTTGACATTGGAATACACATGATTGATGAACATAAAACGAAGTCTGTAAACCAATAACTCTTTAATACAAAATTTTTCTTTTTTCTGTTTTATGGTTATGTTATCGCACGAATTTTCTCATATACTTCATTCTTGTCATTAGTCTTCAATTATAACTAGTCTTGAAATTCACTTCTTTTCACTTCGTTTGATTTTTTCTTTCGCTATGAGCTCATTTTGGTCAAACGCTCATAATCGTTTCGTCGGTGAATATCATCAGAGTTGTAATCAATAATAGTAAATGGCCAGTTCAGTCACATAAAAGACTTTTTACCAATTGGCCTAGTTTTTTCAAGTCTTTTTTTTGTAAACTCAGCAAGTTTTAGTGATGTCGAAAATTACTTCCATGAGATATTTATATTTAATACATCTTACTAAATCACACCCATATCAACTTACGTAATTGAAACAAAATCAAACAATTATTTAGCATTATAGTCTGTCATAGATTATTTTTATTACCTAATATTTATAGTAAATACATACTTTACACAAAACATAAAAGATAATAAAGTGAATATAACGTGTGAAGCATTCTTTGACAAAAATCTATCGGTAAGGTGATTATCTAATGTAAGTTCTATATAAATTTTATAAGATTATCAATCGGATAGCATTCCTATTTTTAGTGATAGGTCATGGCTCACGTGAAATGATTGCTACATAGAATTTGTAACCATATGAAGTTTTCTGCTCGTCGATAATAACCAAGAGTAAGAAATTTTCTCGAAATCAATAGTGAAAACGTAACAGTAATGTAACAGAACTCTTATGTTATGACAAGTCGAAATTTTCATTTGATTGTTATAGGCTTAGAATACTGAAAAATGATTCATGCTAGTATAGAGGCTAATTGAATCCATTCTAATTGTTTAGAGTCAGTATCGGTATCGGTGGGAAAAGAATTTGTTGGTCGCAATTCGTGACAAGTATAGATTTTCTCGTGTAAGACTAGCGACACTAATGCTATCGAAATTCATATTCACACAGACAAAAATTCTAAAAATATATCATTTGAATATCAGATTAGCTGAAGCGCTCTCTTTTATCTTCTCTTGCAGTTCATACACATTAGATGTTGACATTGATCGAAAAACAAACTGACTCGTATTTTCGGCATATACATCAATAAACTCATTTCAACTTGGATTTCAGCAATCGATCTGTCATTGGAACTATTTAAAGAATAAGTTATGTATTTCATATAAGTAATAATAGTAAAGAAAAATAATACGACAAAACATGATCAAGTACGGTTTGGGTGGGTGGGTGTGGGTGTGGGTGCGGGTATGGTATGAGTGTGACTTATATCGGATTTTATACCCACACCCACACCCTTCAATATGGAGGAGATTCTTACACTCACACACCTAACTAGAAACGAGACAAGTTTTAATATTATCATATAATAATTTATTTTAAAACATTTTATGATGACGCTAAATAATAGTTTATTGCAGCTTTCAAATCTCATGACTATTTAAAAATACTATAACTTCACAGTATTCTAGTCAGTTGATCTTAAAGTTCCCTGAAACCAATTTATTTCATTGTTTTTATTACGTGACATTGCATTATTAATGAATCATTATAAATAATTTTTTAGATTTCATTAATTCACATATACAAGATGAGTCACTTCAACAAGAAAAGAAGCAGAGACAAATTCTTATTATACAAAACCAAAGATTCGACAGATTATGAATATATCAAGAAAAAAAAACGAAGTGATCATTATATCACTGTATACTATTTCATTTAATTTATGATTTAAATTGCTTGTACACGTGTATAATACAAATTTGAACTTGTAAGTGATGCAAGATCAGATGATGCAGATGGACCATAGCGTTGTTGTTGTGAATATTGTCTAGTAACTGGTATTGAATCTACACTATCTGCAAGATAATCATTACTTGTATGACTTTTTGCTGGTGGAAACATAACATCATTATGATGAACTAATGGTTGTTGTGGTTTTATCGAAGATTTTAAACTATCAGTACAATGTGAATAGTGATGATCATTATTTTGTCGACGATGATGGGAAAAACAAAACATTAAGAAAAGAATAAAACCAAGAACAAACAAAGGAATGACAATTGCGTAGAGTAAAATATAATAATTATTGGTTGATATTATTTCACCTGAAATAAAAAGAAATGTATATAGAAAAATTATTCGAATAAAAAATTGTTCTTACTAATCACAGAGAGATTGTTCTAACAAGACATTATTTATATAAAGTATATAATCGTAGGTAAACATCTATCACAATCTGTGAAACGAGGACTCAAGTTTTTACTCCTATACTTTAACATTCCTTTTAGATTGTGTTTCACTAAAATAGGAATTAGAATATAAACGGATATATCTTTCAATTTCTAATTATTTATTAATATTTTTATCTAGTGGATAGAGACTGATTTTCACAAGAATCAATGTTCCATTCCACTATCCACAATACAAGACATTGAATCTAAAGTTCGGATTAATACCTTATCGTAAATGCAGTATGACTGTAATCGCTCGTATTATTTTGTACTTTATTTATCTTGTCAATAGTTTATAAATTCTATCTTAAAATATTATACTATTTTGAGAAAAGTTTCAAAGATTATTTCAAATAAAGAATGGACTGAGCTTTTCTCGGTAATATATTTGACTATTTTTTACGTATTTAAATGTATTGGTAGTGTAACAGAATCAAAATATTGTGCTCTTTCAAAACATGTACATAGAATTTTCCTGTCTCACTTTTGACTATTGAACTATAAGTAAATCTTGATAAGTTCTGTACATCTATAGTACTTGAGGATGATCTCTACTCGGTAAAAAATAGCATAAGAATGAACAGTGTGGGTCAAGCTTCTAAAAAATGGCCAAGCCGTGACGAAATGTCATTTTGTGCTAAGAAAGCAAAACAGAAAAAGTAATCATTTTTTTTTTGCAATAGGCTTGCTAAAAACCTTTATTACACATCAACAGTTTGCAAAACAGATTAATCATTTTTTACAGAATTGTTTTCTGTATTTGCAATATATTCGATAAAATTTAGCAGCATGCCTGAAACAAATACGCTTTGATTTTTTTTTCCCTTCAAAACAAAAATCAATGCATTTGACATTCACTTTTGTTTTACCTTTACGATTATCGATAATATTAATAAAAGCTGTTTTATAATTAGTAGCTTTATCATTTTGAATTAAACAAGTATATTGTCCACTTTCTTTTATATGTATTCGCGGAAAAATAAGTGCTTTCGAAAGAATATTATTCGAATATTGTTGTTGTGGATATTGTTCAATAGTTTCATATTGTTCCGAACCAAATACAATAGAATCAGGTCGAAATAATTGTTGATTATCAATTTTTTTTAACCATTGAATTTTTGTCGTTGGATCATTAGTTTGAACACGACAATTAAGTATTGCTGGTTTACCTATTTCAACAGTTATATTTTGAGGATCATTACCAAAAAATTGTAATTGTTCTAAGAAAAAAAAAAAATTATTTAAACACAAAATTTTTTTTCAATACCTGTAACAATAAGAATATATGTAGCATTGATTGTACCAAATGAATTAAATATTTCACATGTATAATTTCCAGTATCGGATTGACGTAAATCTTTAATATTTAATATTTGACTTCTACAAAAGTAAAATGAATAATCACTAATACAAACCAATATATATATGAGTAAATTGCAACTTTTTGGTACGATTGAAATATTATCTGTATTTGGCTAATAGTTTATGTTTCTCTTGACCAATTCTTTTTGTTGACATGTGCAAAGAAAAGGATTGTTTTTTTTTGACTGTGAAAAAGCAACAGAAAAATTTTGTAACTATTTAGTTTGTTTTGCACAATTTTCGACGCTTTATCAAAATATGTAGCTAATTTATATTTCATTTCTTCTTAGTTCCTCCATCCGACGTTCACAATGTTTGACAGGCACTTGTATGTTGCCATTATACTCAATTTGTAGAGTGACAATATTTTCAGCACATATTTCTAATTAAACTTATACGAGAATTTTTTCGGGTATAACTTAAATGAACAGAATAAGGCAAGTAAATTCTAGTGTACAATAGCCTTTTTTGTGCCTTTCTGCTCTTTCTACAGGGTTGGAAAATGACTCGAAATTTTCAATGAGTAAAACAGAAAATTATTGCCACTTAACATACATAGAATATAATAACATATGCGACTCAGAAGTCGTTTAAACCTACTTTCAGTTTTTCAAGTTAATCGTACCGAAAACTTGCAATTCACCCATATATGTACAGAAATAACTTACTGAGTTATACCGTATTCATCTTCAGATAATATTTTACCATTTTTTTTCCATCTTATTTCTGGTGATGGTTTACCAGATGCTAAACATTTTAATTGAACAGTTGTACCTTCTGGTTGAATAACTTTAGTCGATTCAATTTGACTTCGTTNATCTTTTATTCAAATATCTATATTTCATGTGAAAATAAGTTGAAGACAGAATTACATATGATTTAGCTCATCATTCAATCTACCGAAAAAAATCACAAGAGAAATAAAGAATCTTTTAACATTAGATATACAGACCGAAAGTTAATTGAGAAAAAAATCGATTTCTTTAGCGGCTGAAAATTGAAAAAACTTGACTAGAAAACACTATAATAATTTAAGTTGAAGAGATATATTGTAGCAAATAGATTTGGAATAAATCTATTTAAACATGCATCAAGATTATTGATAGTTTGTTCACTATTGCTTATAGACGAAGAACTTCATGTCCTTGCATATTTGACTCAGAATTGGTTCTTCATTAAATTCATCTATTGTAATGAATGTAATACAAAACACAGCATTATGTGATTTGAATAATGTTCCATTAAGATTTGCTTTTCTGATCTTGAATGATGAGCTAAATCATATGTAATTCTGTCTTCAACTTATTTTCACATGAAATATAGATATTTGAATAAAAGATTTTTAATCATAGTCGTGCGATCATTTTGTATATGACGAAGATTTTCATATATATTAGTTAAACAAAATAAATCAAGACTATTTTCACGAGAGAATCCGAACAATAATATCCGATTTGTTGAATTGTATTTAGTCAATGAATTCGATACGAGAAAAAAATAATAAAGGACTAAAATAGTCTTCTTGTAAAGATTTTCAAATTAGAAAGATTTTATCAAGTCGATGGCTTTTTTATATTCATATTTTTAACAAAGAGTTAATAATAACGATAATGAAACGAAATATATCAGATAATCAAACGTCAAATTTATCATTGATAAAGTAACACAGTATTGCCTCATGTGTTAGATAAGCAGGATTTTATTATGACTCAAATACTCAATAGTTATATATATGCTATGAGAAGTTTTGAGATGTTTCACATGAGAATCAAACTGAATAAGATTTCTTAATTTCACTCTTTTGTTTTTATTTACAACGATAAAACAGGAAAAAAAATGATTCTATTTTTAAAATCGTGCTGTTGGTATAAACGCATGTCTAAATGAATTTGTTCTGTTCATTCGTTGTGGTTCGATGATATCCGATCGCATAGTTGTACTTCTTAACATATCAAGTACAGGTGTTTTTCTTAATCGAGAATCTAATGTTATACCAATATTAATTCGTGGACTTCGTATTTGATTCATTGTATTATTCATCTTTTGATCCTCTGTATTCGGCATATCGTTATTAGAATTCTCCCTTTCATATGTTAAAGATTTCGAACATAGTTGTAAAGATTTATTTGATATAGGTGTTGATGTATTATGAATAGGTTGTTGAGAAAGAATTTTGGTTGGCTTCGATGGTGAAAATAATGATTGATCGGTTAATGGAGCTGATTTTGGTCGTGATGTTATTGATATTATATTTGGCCTTTCAGATTGAGCAACGTTTTCTTTGAATCTATGTGAATGAACAGATTGTTGTTGTTGTTTTTTTAACAAAAATGCATTAAGATAACCATATATCGATGAATTCGTTACTGCTTTTGATTGTATACTTGGAGAATCGACTCCATAGGATGTATCATAATCATTATTACTTGAATCTTTTAATATTGATGATTTGAAACAATTCGTTGAAAATGAATGGATTTTATTCGATTTTTCAATATTATTCATTGATGAATAATATCGATTATTATGATTTGTGATATTTGATAGACGTGGTTCACTAATATATAACGATGGTTTCAATTGTGGACATTTTAGAGAAACATAAGGAAGTACTAGAAAAAAAAAGAGATGATTCATTAATTTGAAAAGTCAAGATTTTTGTACTGTTGACTTAAAATCTAAAATATTCTCAAGATAGATGCTTCATGACTTCTTGTCAGAGTCTGTCGGATGCATTTCAGATTCAGACTTAGCTGAGTCGGAGTCGGAGTCTTGGTTTGAAACTATAATTGATGCATATAATAAAGCTAATCGAGTTTTTTTTTATTTGAATTTGACAAACTATATTCGCAAAACTATGATGACTGAATATGAATCAGTTTCAACTTTTAACTCATACATTAGTACTAGTTAATTGGCAGTAGTGCATGTCTAATGATGACAATGACTTGTTTATATTGGCATTGACAACTTGTAAGACGTTAAGGTATACAATTGCCAAGTTCAATCAAGACGAAATTCAAAATAATGAGTAAAAAGAAGAAATGTCTTCTAACTCTCCTTCGAAGACAATGATATAAAATAAAATAATCATCAATTGTCTTCTAACAAAGTCTATTGATAATGTGTTTATGTTTAAAAACTAAAACCATTGATAACAAGCTGTATTATAATAATACCAATTCTAACCTGTTCTTTGTTGCTGTTTTAATCGATAATCAATTTCACTTTTTTTTGCTGATCGAACTGATATATTGTTCTTTGAAGTAACATGATTATGATGAATTGTCGATTTTATTGTATTTAATTCATTTGATGATAATGAACTACATTGAGCAGAGTCATTTGATGAATAACTTTGACCATCAATATCATTATTTATTGGATAAATTTGTGATATATTTAAATTAAATAATTGCATTGATGGATCACTACTATCACCAAAACCACTATCATTTGTATGAATGGATGGTTTTAACGATATGCATTCTTTTCCATTTGATGATATATTATGTAAATATAAATGAAGAAGATTTCCATCTGGATCATAAATATAATATTCATATTTATTTATTGAAAATAATTTACTTGTATATTCGTGAATAAAATAATTTAAATTATTTAATCTAAATTTTAAATAAGCTCCTTGAGATATTGCATATGATTGAATTGATGGAGAATATTTAATAGAAAATTGATAAAGTAATTTATTATTAGTTGATGATGATGATAAATTAAAAAGTACAAAACCAGTTTTACTTGAATCAGGTTTACGTTGAAATAAATGTTTATAAAATTTTAACATTAAATCAAAATTTTTTGTAAATATATTAAAACGTATAATTATATGTCGATTATATGGAATATGTGATATGGACCATAATGGTAATAAATGAGATAATTCATAATAATCTTGTCTTGCTATGATTTGTTTATATTCATCTAATAATTCAATTTTATGATGAAAATTCCATATATGTGTAGATTTAAAAAAATCTTTTTTTTCAGTTTTTTTAAGAATTTCATCAGTTAAAAAAATAACACAACTTAATGATTGACATTGAATTGGAATTTTCGATGTTAATGAATGTGTTGTAAACGAACCAAAATATGTTGTTGGCTGAATTTGACGTTCAACAGAAACAAATTGTTGATTAGTTATTGAACATGAACGTAGAAGACTGGCTATAGCTGTTGAAATTTCATCATATTCATTACAACCAATTTTTAATATAAGTTCACATGGACAAATATGATCAGTAGTCATCTAGAATAAATTAAGTGTTTTGTTTCTTTTGTGTTATTAGAATATAATAAATAAAATTTTCTAGTTAAAATCTCTCTATTATTTATCGGTAAATGATTATATGCTGTCTGTTAATTGAGTAACAGAAGCATTTTTCTAGTTGTATTGTAGACAATTGAAAACAATAGGATACTACTCATATGTATACATATACATATGTCTGACTGGTTGACCAACAGCCACCTTCAAGTTTTGTTCATGATGCGTGATGTGCTAATTGTAGACAAGAGAAGAGGAAAAGAAAAAGAAATATATTTTATATAGTCGCTCCTCGATTGATGTTAAAAAAGATTGATCAATCGTTGCTCGATTGTTCATATTTAATCGAATTGAGCCAGAGTGTTGGCGTAAATGTATAAAAACTAATGTTCTATTGTCAACTATTTTTTTTCATTCATCTTATATATCATAATGAAATAACAAATTTCATTTATTCTGTCTATTAACTAATTGAAAAAAGAAAAGAAAAGAAATATGAATATAATACTCAATGGAGTTTCTTTCGATGATTATTGTGTGATCTATTGTTTATCTAACCTTATTTCTTAATGTAAATGTATGATTAGTACTTCTATATGAATCACATTCGAAAAATCACAAATGAATGTGATGAGTCTTTATAACAAATGACAAGCAGGAAATATATGAGTAGGAGGAAATCGATAAAAAAAGTTCAATGCTAAACTCTTACACGTATAATTATTGATACACTTGGCATTCATCTATTTCTACTTATCGAAATATTGTATAGTAATATGTGTAATTGTAAAAATATTAATGATTGCCTTTCGTTCATGTTCTATCGAACTTAATGTTTAATCATTTCACGTCTACTGTATCAATCAATCTTCTCTTTCTCTTTTGCTGCTTCAACTTATTTTATTGTACAAAGGCGCAAGCATATCTAAAAGAAAAATAATGCACACACACACACTCAATACCTGTGCTTCTGTTCTACTACTTAGCGCTCGTCTACGATTATAGTAGTACTGAACACTCAACTTTATTCAATAGTACACGTTTCGTTTTAAGAGAAGAGAAAAGATGGAAGAATTCAGCCATTGAATATGGCAGTCGCTAACATGATATGCTTCTTGTCATCAGCATCACAATCACAATATCAAATATTGAGACTAGTCAAATATAACAATAAAATAAACAAAGACGAGTATACATGACTATCAATAGAAGAAGATATTCAAGATTTAACCTTCTTAGTAAAACAAGAAAATAAAACGACTAGGTTATTTTAACATATGGAATAATGAATAGATGAATTAATTTTTATTTGATCTTTTATGCAGTATAGACTACAACGTCTACATCGTGTTTTAATAAAAGATGATTCTTAAAAAAAACATTTTCTATGATAAAATTTGTTTTTGGCTTTTTTTTTGTGGAGAAAAGTATAATTGTTTACACACCTGTATTAGTTAGTTATTTTTTTATGTGCTAGTTATTCGAACAACATGCTTCATTGTTTGTTGAATGATGCTTCTCTTTTACAATACAAGTATACCATAACATTGTTACATAAGTCTTGTACAAAAAAGCTAAATGCGAACACACGTTTATGTCTGTTTGTTCCACCTGCCACTAATGTCTCTCTTTTCTTTTTTTCTTCATTTTATGTAATACCATATACTGAAGAGAGTCGATCACTCATCATCTATTTCATGTGATTTATTTTACACAAGAAAAAGAGAACAGATTATTTGCGCTTAGTAACGAGCACTATGTAGACAAGTTTTTTTTGCTCATATGTATGAATATATATGTATATGAAAGAATAAAAATGGACTTTGGTAATTTAAAATAAACACAATTAGTATAATTGACACGATATCTAATGAGTATACATTTAAAATTGGAAATTTTTTTTTTTGAAGAAGAAGAAAAAAGATAAAATGCATAAAATGATATTTCTATCTGTTCAGTGAATCATCATTCATTTTTCTTTTGTAACTATTAATGTTTGATTTAAGCTTCATGAAACCTATGTATATTATTACAATGAATTCTAAATAACACGCGATACATCCTTAAGATGACACTTATGGTTGAACGACGACCATATGTCGATTACACAAGAGTATATCATAAAAAGTTCATCCGCTTCAATTGAATCAATCAAGAACAACTGCTTATTCTCTACTTATCAGAGTATATGATAGTTGTAATTATCTATCTATATTTGTTCATCTAGTTCAAGAATAATAAAACAATTCTCGCCTATATTACTATCTTCAATTTTCTTTTAAAACTATCTATAAAATTTTTCTGTTTTTATAAACATGAAATTTCCATCTGTGAAAATAATGAGTTTATCATACTTGTTTATTAAGATTATTCTAACAGGACATTGGAAACAGTATTCTGCTACGAATGTATTACAAGTACTTAGGCAAATAACCTGCTCAAAATTGTTTCTATACGTGTGATGGGTAATTGAGAATGTCTGTAAGGTACTTAATCAACTATTTGGTACTTATCTAAAGTCCTACATTGAAAATATTTTCACAAGTTAGCTAATGAAGTCATTAGATGCATCTTATTTTCAAGTATTCATCAAATGTCTGAAAGTATGCAAGTACTGAAAAATATTCATAACATATTGGTGACATGGTGCATCCATTTGGATATTCTAAATTCAATGTTTTCACTAGTGTTCGAACTGAAATCCATAGACTTTGCTGTATCTTAGTTTTATGCTGTCGATAGTTAGTATTTATTATAGGATTACATTTCATTTTGTTTTGCTTTTCGATATCAATACTTTGAATAAAATTATTGATGCTAGAATAATATGTTTTGTCATGATACAAATAATCATATTGTCAGATCTTATTTCCTTATTTTATCATGTATGGAAAAAAACGAACTCTATCCTTTTATAAAAAAAAACCAAAAATATTCAAATTTTTGCACTATAATGAAGATAAATAATCTGATATAGTTAAGGTCAGGTTGAAAGTTGATATTACTCGACTAATTTTTTATTTGTGCCAAACAATTTTTACAGAGGAGTATTGGTGTCATATACCGTTAAAACGACGATTAATCCTTATTCTAATAAAATATTAGTTGTGATCATCATTATATAATAAATCCTTGTATTTACAAAGAATAAAATCCTTGTCTAGAAATATTTGTATAGTATCAGAAGATTTGCCATATATGTATATATAGAGAGAGAAACTAAAAGATCCTGACTCGCCTTAATTTTTTCGATTGATATTCTGCTATCAGAATGTTTAACACACGATTGATTCTGCTTGTTATAAGTATCTTTGCTTGCATACTTATACAGACCAGATGCAATGCTCAATATAGTAAGATTTTATAGACCATAAATTTAATTTTAATCATGAATATTTTTTATTGCTAGATAATCTTAATGAAACAACTGGTTGTCCATTGAATACCAATCATGACTGTGAAATATGTGCTCCAGATCAAAATCGTTTAGGATGTTATTGTGAGCTAAAGAATGGTGATGTAATTATAACTGCTAGTATACTCACACCATGTCCAATTGGTAGGAATACAACTAAAATATTAAAAAAAAAAAACTAAATTTATATTCATTGATTTTGAATAGAAAATGAAGATCCTTGCAGTAATCATTCATGTAAAAATGGAGCTACATGTGTTGGGGAAGGTTTTACTAGTTATAAATGCAATTGTACTCAAGGTTATGGTGGTCGATTGTGTGATGAAACATTATCAAGT